>JAUELO010417459.1:0-14213 GCA_032357855.1 Amphibolips quercusostensackenii | reverse complement strand
AAATTCTAGAAAATCAATTAATTAATTATATAAGAAGGGGACTTCTGGAAAAAAATAAGATTCCGTTCACATTATAATGTTTTGCGTTTATTCTATAAGCCTTAAACTATCCTATTTTTACACTTCAGGTTTTCTAACCCTACGATAAATTTATTATTGAATAAAATAATAGAAAATTGCACTATAAACTTATACTTAGTCTCTATTTATCTCTCTCTCTCTCTTTGGATATTTTCTGTACGGTTTGTCCGTATGATAAATCTACTATCTGCACATCGGGCAGTGAAACTCACATTGCTATTTCCTATCCTAAAACACGCATTTATAAAACTTTTAAATCTATTTTCTCTTATTGATTATTTCATACACAAAAAAAAAGAAGAATTAATTCTAAATAAAAAAGTAAATTTGTTCTATGTGATTTCGAATACTTGACTATTCTTTGCTTATAATCTAGAAAAAGAATTCGCTCTATTCGGAAATTGTACAGTTCTCCTTTGAGCTTTCAGAATCTTAAAGTCAAACTCTTAATTTTATTCTCCTAGGTCATTGACCTCTAGACACCTGATTCGCAAGGTGACAAGTCTTAAATGTTCGGGTTGGGTAACCGGGTGCCTCAACTTAATAAATTTCATATTTTATAATAAGGCGATTGTAACGCACGAAAGGTATTTCTGTCAATAAATTTATTTAATCAGGATTACTTATTATTTTATTGCTTGTCGGCCAGGTAAAATGACTAAATTGTCTAACATGCTGTGCGAGCACGTTCTTAGCCTCAATATGGCAGGAAGGTAATTTTCAGTTCGCAGGCAACGCGCTATTGTTCGGGGTCCCAATCTGGAAAAATACAAGAGAAACGAGTGGTTATGATCTGACACAACTGTTTAAAATCTCTACTTCAAAAATATTCTAATAAACACGAGGACTCACAGGTCCTTTGGGTAGAGAGAGATATTTTCATCTCTCTCATCCACAGCTGAGTATTTTCGTACCCCAGTCGAACAGTAAAACTTTTTGATTTATATAAATAGTTTAGGCCGTGATTGACAGCTCGTGTACTATACACTTCACTTCTGTGGACAGACAATATAATATTCTCTTTTAAATTGTCTTTCTCGACCAAAACTCGCACGAATAATATTTAAGAATGGATCTCTGCCACAAATATAGTTTAAAATTTAATTTTATCGAATTTAATCGCAATCGCTCATGAGCACACTACGATTTCTTTTTTTCAGAGAAAATTCAAGTCTCAGTTTTCACACCAGAAACTTTAAATTCTAACACTCTTGAAGGGAAGGTTGTGAGACAAGAAGAAAGGATAAAGCTTCAAGTCTTCTCTGAAGGGTTCCCCGTTGGCGATCCCTGCTTTTCAGATGCCAGATCTAGACAGACAGTTTTAGACTGTGCGGCCCTTTTTATTCACTATGCTCCTCTTTACCCTCCTACGCTTACGCAAAAGCCTTGACGTAAAAGTTGTGGAGTTTGCGCTTTGGATTCTCTCCTGTGTGATGCTACTTTTCTTTAGGATCACACAGGAGACAGTCGTTTTCCCTATTTTTAGGGATCACTTGTAACTCGAGGGTTACAGTATAGAGTGATGCAGCCATTAAATTGGGGGAGAAAGTAGTCGTCTAATATGACGTAAAGTAAGTGACGGTGTATTTAACAATTACAGAATGAAGATCAAGTCTCTTTTAGTATATGTGCTTTTGTCTTTCCTGAAACACCACCTCAGGATATAAATTGTGAGCACCACACAGCAGTGACCGTGATATGACTCGTAGTGTATTTTGTCTTGGTAAAATTGGTGAACGGTTTCTGCGTGTTCAAAATGGAAAACGCTAGAATAGCGCGAATAGCTCTACGCTGCGCTTTCACTCGTGCCCTTGCGACTTCAAATCAAAGTCTACAGCATAACGCTTGTTAAACAAAACATAAGCATGAGATTCAAGTTGATATATGAAAGGCGGAATGGAGTGCATGTAGACAAAGAAAAGGTCGCTACAGTGTTTTTCCCACCACAATTGATTTTGCAGGCTAATCGTCACACAGATGTACCGGCTCTAGCTTTGTCAGGCCAGGAGAGACGTCTGTTTCTGTTACTACAAATATAATTAAAAAAGTTCAATACTAATGTTTGTGAGTGGTTGCAGACTGCGAAAGCGTAATACAATACAGTAAGTGTTGAGCTCCGAGAAAGTGTGATCTTAGTGACCTAAGCATTAGATTTAGTGAAAAAAAGAATTCTCAGAACAAAAGCCATACTTAAATTTGCTAAATTTCTTTTCTTGGTAGCCTTATTGAGAAAAAGACCCGAACTTGAGAAAATAGAACCTAAGTGGACATACTCTTCTACTATTTCAAGCTGAAACCTAGAGAAAAAGAAACTGTAACTTCACGGGTGACCTGTATGAAATACTACAACTTGTGATTCAGATTAATTTACATGGAAAAATTTACTCTGCAGTAATCTTTAATCAAGTGAATTTTTCACTTAAATGTCAGCTTGTGAGTTGGAGAGGATCACTATATCGTCGGCGTAGTCAGCCTTGACAAGAGGATTTGGGTAAAAATTTATACATAGGATTGATCTGCTAACCAGATGAGGAATACGCATCTCTGGTAGATATATAAAATAAAGACATCATAATATCACCCCCAAATAAACAGAAAACAACAGGTATAACAAATAGAAAAGACCATAACGACAAAATGATCAACTTTCCAACTGACGTCACATGTAAAAAACTGAAAGAAGACCAGACGAAAATAATAGTCATCAAAACAAAAATTTGTTAAGAGATTCCAAATTTGAGAAAAGACAATATCTAAATCTTCACCTACTAATCAGATTTCTCCAAAGCTTCACGGACTCCCAAAAATCAACAAAAACAACATTCCTATCAAACTGATCGTCAGCTCAATAAACCCACCAATTAACAGCCCCGTACGCTTCCTCACAAAATAAATGAATCCTTTCGCAGAAAACTCTATCACACACTTCCAAAACTCTTTTGGCATTATCAAAAAGATTTAACAGATTCACATTCAACCCTAAACAATTCTAGTGAGTTTCAACTTAGTATCTCTTCACGAAAAAACTAATCTTTGATGCAATCGATATTAAAAAATCCTTTGCAAACTCCCCCTCTGACCTGATTCTTTTAATAAAATACTGTTTCAATGATACCTACTTTCCTTTCAAGTAACAATTCTACTAGCAAACCTTAGGAGCAGCAGTGGTAATTCTAATCTTACCTGTAACAGCAAACATCTTTACGGAATAGCTACAAACTAAAATCTTCAACCAATTTCAGCTCAAACCGGAATGTTGGTGCTGTTACTTTGAAGACACTTTTGTCAGCAGGAGATATGGTCCAAATCAACTATACAAGTTTTTCGATTTCGTCGATTAAATGCATCCTGATATCCAGCTTACTATAAAGATCAAACAAAACGAAAAATTGCCTTTTTTGGACAAACTTATTCACAAAAAAGCAAATAACATATTAGGATATGAAGTTTACAGTTAACCCACCTATACAAATTGATAACTACATGCCTGCTCCCTCTACCACCCATCTCAATAAACATCGGTCTTTAAATTCCTTGTATACAGAGCTGCCTGAATAACAGATAAAGATAACTTACAAAATTAATTACAATACATTAAACAAATTATAATACAAAACGATTACACAAACCTACAAATTAATAAGGCAGTCAGGTAATACACTCAAAAAATAAGTCAACACAACCTACTGAAGAAAGAGAGAAAAAACAACCACGATCCTACCCTGAATCCAAGGTATCACAAAACAAACAGTAAAAATATTTAACAAACACAACATCTCACTCCTGTTTAAATAAGCTGCAAAAAAGGACAAATTTTTAATAACCGTAAAGATAAAAAGGCTTTTTTTGAATGATTTGGAATTATATAACATCCCTTGCTATTGTGGCAAAGGCTATATTAGAGTAATCATATCGAAACAGGTCATAGCATTTTATTTGATAAAACAATTCTCATCGCAAAAATCTACAATATTGAAAAAAAAAACACAGAGGAGCAATCTAAGTCACAAAACACCTGAATAACATCAGTAAGGATAATGGATTTAATACCAATCCGATTTGGCTTTCTGTCTCTAGTTTTTTTAAAGAAGATTTGATTGGAAAATAAATTTCGACCAGTCTCCACGGAAAACACACTGGCCAATTACATGCCTCGTAGTAGGTCAGCAAGATTCGAAGTTTTGCACACGATTGAAACCCGAAAAACTTTTTCTAATATAATGAATTATCTTGAGAGCATTAAATCTGTTACTTTACTGTTTGATAAAAGATTTAAATATCTGGTTAGAAATTTGCTGTTTATTAGTTAAAAATTAACTTTGTTCATTGAAAATTGAAATTATTAATTTTTTGATAAAACTAAATGTTTTCATTTGAACATAGAGTCGCGGATTTTTAAAAAAATTTGAAAAAATCAAAAAATGTTTGGCAGAAGCTCTGAAAGTAACTGTCACTTTTTTCTTAAATCACTTTTTAGTCACTTTAAGAATATTTTAAAAAATCTTAAAAATTCGGAATTTTTTGTGCATTTAAAAAGATTTTGAGCATTTCCATGAGATTTAAAGTTTCTAATGAAGTTTGCGGTATATATTATCTAATTTTAAATAAGTCTTCGTAGGGTTATAGAGAATTTTCTCAAAGTTTGCAAGAATTTTATGGGATCTATGGAATGCTAGAACATTTTAAATGATTCCAAAGAATTTTGTAAGATTTGCAAGGATTTTCTATACCCTTGCGAGAGTTCCATACACTGGTGCGGACAACTTTAAATTAAGAAGCAAACAATAATGCGCAGTGAAGCGCGCGTGCGCTGTAACCATAGTTATTAGAAGAGAACGAAGTGAACCATAACCTAATCGTAGCGTCTATGCAATAAGGAAACATTATCGCAAGTGCAGTAAATAAAATGGTAGTGAGTTGTTTTTCTACGAAAATAAAGTGAAGTGTTAGAACCAGTAAAGAGGATAAGAAGCAGTACTCATCCCACGGTAAGTGAATTTAGTATGCATATAATAGTTATAATATAACTGTGATGTAGGCACAACATTAATGTTACGCTGCTGCGTCGTTGCTATTGTAAGCAAGCATCTTCATTCACAGCGATCCGGAACATACTATTTTCTCCCCTTGCGTAAACGAATTCATTGTTGATTAGACGATTCTAACTTATTGTACTATTTATATGGTACATCCACAGACAATGAAGCGAGGGAGGTTTCGGAAAACATGAATTGACCTATTCTTATTGTGAAGTTCGTTTTTCATATGCCTGAGACATTGTCTCAGACATTTCTATCAGGCGCGTTCGGTGAAGCTGCCACTAGCGCCCTTTTTTCTAAGAAAAAGGAAATCGTAAGACCAAAAAACATCTTGGAAGGTTTTTTGTGCTTCTTCCTCTCCTATTAAGTTTACGGCTACACGTATGGTGTTAACTTCAAGTCTTTGGAATTCATACAATAGTGAGATAATTTGAAAAATCATAACTCACAAAGATTTCAGAAATATTTTAAACATTTCATAAACAATTTAAAGATTTCAAATGATTATAGAGATTTTCGGAGATTTGAAATATTTTACAAAGATTCTAAAAATTTTTAATGATTTTTAAGATTTCGAGGATTTGAAAGATTTTAAGAGATTTCAAAGATTGCGCACAGATATCAAAGATTGCAAGGATTTTACAAAGATTTCAAATATTTATTAAAAACTATAAAGATTTAACAAATTTCAAATGATTTTTAAGATTACACATATTTCAGAGAGATTTTAAAGACTTCAAATAATTACAAAATTTTAAAAAGATAACAGAAGACTTAGAAGATTTAAAAGAGTTCTCAAGATTTCAAAGATTTATCAGATATTAGAGATATCAAGAATTTCACTAAGATTCTATAAAGATTTAAAATAAATTCAAAGATTTGAAAATATTTGAGAGATTTTCAAGATTTTCAAGATAGCAAGGATTTCACAAAAATTTCTGAGATTTCCCAAAAATTTAAAACATTTCCCAAACAATTCAAACATTTCACAATCATTTTAAACATTCCACAAAAATTTTTAAGATTTTAAATGATTCTAGATGTTTTCGTAGATTGCAAATATTTGACAGAGATTTCAATGATTTGTAATGATTTCACAGATTTCCGAAGATTTTCAATATTTTACAGAGATTTTATAGGTTTCAAATCTTTGACTCCTTCTTCATATAAATTTGTCTCATTTGTGAAATAATAATAATTTTATCAATTGTTTTAGTGTTATTCAGAAAATTAGCTATTCATCTGGTGGTAAGAGGGGCAAGAAAGCGAAGAGCAACCTGCACACGATAAATTCACAGGTTTAAAAGCTAATGGATAAGGTGGAGAAAAACAAAGAAAATAAAACTTTTGTGTCCGAACCCGTATTTTTCAATTATTAACATTGCACGTGTATGGAAAATACAAATTCGGTATATTAAAAGTAGTACCCACATATTGTACTTTTTTCATACACAACTAAAGAAGAATATATTTCCCATGTATATGTATAGAAAAAAGGCTAATCCTGTATGGGAAAATTACTATGTTGCATGTAACAAATATTCCATACACAAGTATGGAAAAAGTTCCATACCTTGTATGAGTTAAAAACTTTCCATACATGTATGGAAATTTTACCATTATTTTTTTACGGTGTATTTAAAAAATGTTTTTCACGATTTCATGAAAAATATCATTAGATTTTAAATAAATCGAAACAAATTTGTAACCTTCAAATAATTGTCCTTCTCAAATTATTTTGTGAATTATTTACTCAATTTGTTGAAGCTGATCTCACAAGTTATATAATTTTTCAAGTTTTAGGGGAAGTCTAGTTCACATTTTTTTTATTATCATTATTATTTTTATCAACAGTACTCTTATTCAAATATAACATTGTTTAAGTAGCTTAAAAGTTCACGTAACAGTCTAGTTAAACTGTTCTAATGACAAATATAAAATTAAACTCATTTACCATTTACTAAGAAAATTACTTGTAATGCTCTGGGTAAAATAAGACTCAAAAATCTGCGTGCTTCGCGGGCACATTCTCATCGCGTGCTTCGCTGGCTTTGTGAGCTTTATCGCTGTTACATGCTCTTGGTTTAATTACTTTAGTTTTGAATGAAGAAAAGAAATAATTTGCTTGTGGTTCTATCGACCTTAATAAATACATTCTTATTCGGACACTCGCGCTTCGCGCTCGATATTTGATTTAAAAATATTTTAAACTTTGCACCTTACTCTCAGTTGTGTGCACCGTAAAATAGAAACAAAAAAGCCGCTTACCAAACGCAATTTTGTTGTCGCGCTTCGCGCTCCGAAGTATATTGATCGTGCGCTTTGCATTCCGTGTTACTTTTATTTCACATACAAATGACTTTTATATGTGATTTCAAATTTAATTTAATTTTCAACAAAATTGAGGAATTTTTACACAAATAATTAAAGTTCAAACTGAAGAAGATAAATTTTCACCTGAACATTAAATCATTAAGTTTTCAGTTACAAAAATTAATTTCCATGAAAAAAATATTTTTTAAAATAGTTAAAAAAAAGGATTTTCAACTAAAATTATTAATCAAAAACTAAAAAAAAATAATTTCCAACAAAGTAGTGTCACTTTTCACTAAATAGTTAAAGTTGCAACCAAAAAATATGAATTTCAGAGAAAGTATGATGATTAATATCCTAGGAAACAAATATTTAAATTTTGATCTGAAAACAGTTGAATTCTAACAAAAAAAAACGAATTTTGAACCAAATAGTTTAATCCTCAACCAAAAAAAAAATCACGCGTCTTATCAAAAAGTAATCGCTAACAAATTTTTGGATCTTTTAAACACGCACACTTTTTGTTAATTCATTCCTTTTTGTGCCTTGCGTTGTTTTTCTGAAAATTTAATTTTTTTATTTTTTATGTTATTTTGCAAGCTTAGAACAAAACCTGCGCATTTTATCAAAAAATAATTTAGAAAAAATTTAGAGCTTTTTTGGTTAAACCAATTTTATTGGTTTTTTTTATCTTGCGTCGTTTTTTTAAAATTCAATTTTTCTCTTTTTAAAGCAGTTTTTTACGAATGCAGCAAAAACTACGCGTTTTATCAAAAAGTGAACCGCTACAAATTTGTGCGTCTTTTTTGAATACACAATTTTCGTCCATTTATCTTTTTTTGTATGCTGTATAGCTTAGCTGCAAAATAGAATTTTTGATTTTTTAGTATTTTTTTGTGCGGTCAAAATTTAAATTTCTGATTTTTCAAGGAAATTTAAAAAGTTGTTGTGATAGTCTCGTAGGGTGTTTAAAATCCAGCGTTTTCCTTTCATTAAATTTTTTTCATAACGTGCGCTGTTTGGCTTAAAATGTTAATTTTTTTTTTTTTAGAATTTTGTGAATGCTACAACTGCAGTATTTTTTTTCAATTAAAAAATGTCATTCTGCTAAATTGTTAGCCTTTTTAGTACTACTGATAACCGTACATAGAATTTTTTAATCATGAAAAAAAGTATTTTAAAGATTTTGAAAATGCGCTTACTTTTTAAATTTTTTATTAAAAATGGCTGGCTAACAAACTTGACCCTCATTTCAGGACACTTGAAGGATATACTAAAGTCCAATACGAAATGTCAATTTTTTAGAAAGTTATCACGTTGACAGACTAAAAATCTACACACAAACACACATGTGCAGTCAGAGAGACAGACACATTCGCAAAAACCTGTTTTTTGGGTTACGGAGAACACAAAACGTGGACATTTGACAAAAACATGTGGGTGGCGTTGAATTTTACACAAATCTCAATTTTCTGATGAGGATGTAAGAAACACGTCTCTAAACACAACTTTCATTGACATGACATTTCAAATACTAAACATCCAAAAATCGATAGCACGTACCGATTGTATATTTCATCACAAATATTTCTAAAAAACAATCTAAAATCAATTAAAAATATTAAGAGATTGTTTGAGTTCACTATTATTCTTCTTGAATCAATGATACACAGTCTCTAGTGAATCACAATTTGTGACAGTTTCCATGAAACGATGGGAGATTGGGTGATATATACCTACATGGCATTCCTTAATTTCATCTGCGGTCATTTTATTCACTGCGCGGCTTATCATATTTATTTTTATTCTTGAACGACATCTATCTCTCTTATATATTCCACGAAGAATTCCAGTGTACTCTAATATTGCAAATACGTCACCATCGGATGTTGATAATACAATATGTTCTCGGGTGGGCACTGGTACAGTTTCGCTATATCCTACTAGCAATTGAATTCCTTTATCCGCAGGAAAAATGTATCTTCGAAACTCGAATCGACGATTTATATTTGTTTTAGGAATAAGTCGAACATATCCAAGTTGTCCGAGTGCATATCCTAGTACTTCATGAGCAGGAGGCCGCCCTGGAGGAGACTTGGACCTGTCACGAAGAGGTGGCTCCTGAGGAAAAGTCAGGTCGGGTAACTGTTGCGTGGCAGAAGAAGAAGAACCAGGATTAAGTTCTCGATCAGAATTCCTTTCGCAATTAAGTGAATCGTTATTTGAAAAAGCTTTAATAAAACTTTGCGGAAAGATCTTTTGTTTTTTGCCTACTGGACAATCCCTAATTTCATCTGGGGTCAAATTACTAACTGCGCCGCTTATCATATTTATTTTTGCTCTCACATGTTGCTTGCCTGTTGTATACATTCCACGAAGAATTCCGCTATGCTCTAATACAGCAAAAATATCACCATTAGATGCTGATACTACAATATATTCTTGGGCTGGAACGGGACTGAAATGCTTTGAATCTAATCGCAATCTAATTGGTTTACCCGCAGGAAAAACGTATCTCTGAAATTTAAATCGAAGGTTTTGATTCGTGCGGGGAATAAGCCGTAGATATCCAAGTTGTTCAAGTGAATATCCAAGAACTTGAAGAGAAGGAGGCCTGCCAGGAGGAGAGCTGACCCTGGCGCGAGGAGCAGGCTCCTCTTGAATCTGAGGTATACGACGAGAAAACGAGTGCCTGGCACCTGGGCGGGGAGTATCAGGGCAATCTCCACTAGACTGCGAACTTAATTCTGTGGGAATGAATAGAGGATTAATTTTTCTTGTCAAAACGATCAAATTAATCTAGAATTTTCATAAACTCAATCAAAATCCCTTGAATCAAAAAGAACATTAGTCACATTAATTATACGCGTTAGTCACTTTTAGCACACTTTAGTCACATTTTGGGCTAGAAATTATTATTATATATAAGAACTGTATCAAAAAACAAAGTCTTATTACCAAATATGTACACAATGTATTCTATCATTGAGACTCCATATCTTTGATTTTTATACGGACATGTACATTAACTTATTATATTAGTATTGTCTTATTAAAAAATTTATTTTTATTTACATCAACAATAGCAGCACATGATAAAAAATCCTTAGTGGTTGAAAATTCAACTGTTTTAACTATAATTTTTACATCTTTTGCTTCAAATTTTGAATATTTGGTAAGAAACATTTCTGTGTAGGTTAAAAATTTGAGCATTTAGTCTCTTTTTATTGCAAGTTAAACTCTTTATTTATAAGTCCAACTGCTTGGTAGAAAACTAATTAAATTAACTTATTTATGGTAATTATTTAACCATCTCTAAATAAATTCGCTTTTTCAGGTTAAAAATTAAACTATTTGGTTAGAATTTTCATTATTTTGTTAAAAATAAGTTTTTATTTTGTGATAAGCTCAATAGTATATTATGCACCAGAGGGTATATGGAGTTTATTGAGGAGCGTATGTTTTCCGAGCGAGTCGTAGGAGCCAACCTTAGGTGCTGCTTATAAACGTCATAGGTTTGTAATGGCAATGTATGTATATGTTGTTGAAAATTATTGCATCATGTATAAATAATGGCTATTTCACATCAGCTCATAGATATGTAATAGCCATTATATACCTATGTTGACATAATATCTAACGTCATATATAGTTAAAAGTTCATCATGAGGACAACTGCGGCATTTTGCACTGAGCGGGTGTTATAATATACGATAGTACTTGCTCTCGGCGAATTTGCAGTAACGTTTCAGCTACAACTACGTCTCATAAACGTAATATGGGTGGTTACTGTTTGCGATAAACTCAATACGGCGATCCGAAATAAGTCTCGTGCATCCTGAGGCCAATTAAAAGCTTGGCAGCTCCAAGAATGCGGGTAATTAAAAGAATGAGCTTAACAGAAGTACTCAGGTATTTCAGTGGTGACTTCCTTGGAATGTCTTTATACGTCTATTTTTTAGCATTTTCCTTTGTGGTGCCTTGTGCCTTTGTGGTGCCTCTCCTTGTAATGCCCTTACCGACTGGTGCTAAAATTTTGATAACGAACTCAGCGAAGAAAAATCTAGCTGCAAGTCTACTCATTCCTTGCAGCCAGTTAACCAAAAAAGAAGAGCACTGTGCAGCCTGACTGCAAAATTAATCGAAATCGTCTGGTAGCAAGAGTGGATTCCACTCTTACCACAAGAGCGTATCGCACTGACTATTGCACGACCTGACCCGTTCAACCGTCGAAAAGGTGGTTATATGCTGCATTAGATAAAGTAGGCTCTCTGGCCATATAATTCATTTTCACTTGTATCAAGAGCGCTTCACTCTGTACAGATGTGCCAGTCGATGTCAATCCTGCGGTAGGAGTGTTGTCTTGCTGCTAGATTAAAATTTAATGCAAGAGTGGCCAATTTTTAGAATTCGTTTTTTGCTGTGAACCTGGCTCGTTTTTCAAATATTAACTTTATCTCAACAAGTCGTAAAGATAAATTGTTTGATCTTCCGAGTACTACAAGTAGCCGAACACAGTTATTACTTATGTTTTGTTTTGTCAATATCGCTGAAGGGTTTATTTATCCGACATTGTTTACTTAGATCTTAAATCAAAATTGGTGTACGCGCCAACCTTAAAGGTGTAAACGTGTGTACAAATTAGGGGCTGGTCGCCTCGTGTCAAAAGTTTGTCTGCTACGCCATGGCCTTCTGCGTTTTTTTTTTTTTGGTTGGTGTGTTGATTGTTTATTAATAACGGACAATAATATGAAAAGGACTTTGAATTCAGATAATCCGTTACTGAGATATGACCAAAAGTCTGCACTTCAGTCCCCGAGCGGGTCGAAGTTAAGTAACGCATCAGCCTATGTGCGTCAAAACACTTTAAATTGTGTACCCTATTGCTTTTTTCGTGGCTGATATTGAATCTGAAGTCAAATTTTTGAAATTCAGAATGTTTGATCCAATATGGCCAACATTATGTATAACAAAATTATTGATCAAGGAATTTAGTGCGATAACTTGAATTTACTAACTTTACAATGTTGTTTGGATCGCTGATAACAAATTTGAAGTAAAAATTTCAAACTACCAGCGTTCCAAACAACCCCAAAAATAGTAGTTTTAGGATATTACTCTGAATTTCTTTAGCATTAATTTTGTCATATATATGGTGCGCTATATTGAATCGGCTATTTTCAAATTAGAAATCTGACTTGAGAATTAGTATTATCCATTAAAAAAACTACAGTGTAAGCAATTTGCAGTGCTTTGAAATTGCAGCAAAAATAAGATGTTTATAATTACTGGTATGTTTTTACAAACACGCCTATAAAAATTTTATAAAGCACAAGTAAATAAACTTATTTCAAATTTTTAAAAGACAGCTTTTCCAGACTGCTATTTAAAGATTTGCTCAAGTCGAGCAACTGATTTGGAATCTCAAAATCTCAAACATAACTTTTATTTGTCTTATTGCTTTAAAATTCTTACATGTTTCGTATGTAAGAAACGAACTTCGACACTTAATTATTTGCAGAGACATAATCTAATAATTTACAGACTTTATGAGAACAGTTAAAATCGATGTAGCGAACATTCCAATCTGACCTCTAGACCATCAACCGTTAGGTTTATAATGCTGCAACAGCTTTGCCTGATTTAAATTGAATGCTAGAATCGCCGATTCTAGAAAGGGTTTGCAAGTTCGCCCAAATGCTGAGGATCCACCATCACAGAGTAAACAATTTATTTTGAGCAGCTGACAACCAATCAGCACATTATTGAAAAAATACGTGTGTTATCTGATGCATGGAGAGAAATGCAAAAGAGGAAGAGGTAGGTAAGGGGGAATCAACAGTTTCTCGATGAACAATTGCGCCTCTTCAGCAATCTTCCTGTTCATGTTAGAAATCCACCCAAGCCCAACAAAGTAAAAACTTTTAGCAAAGAGGCTTATTAGATCCCAAAATCACTGATGTGAAAACAAGATACGAATTATATCATCCGCCTCAAAGAATTTCGCGACAACCTCATAACATCCGAAGAAGAATGTCCATCAATCACTGCCGAATAGATGAAAAAAGCAATTAGGGTTACAAAGAACATTTTTGCTGCAAGACCAGACTGTACCAAAAATTTTTATTGAAAGAAGTTCACTTCTACACACGAAAATTTAGCCTGAGTATTCTTCTTGTATTTAAAATCAAAGACGCCAATTCCGCAGTGGCTGGTGTTAGGACGCACTATACTCCTACCTAAAAAGGCGACTTGTCTAATTTAAAAAATCACGAGCCAATAACTTGTTTGAACACACTGTATGAGATCTTCACAACTATCTTAAACGACAGGGTTGTTTAAAGGATTGATTCTGTGTGGAGAAAGATGTACGAACAATGTATCTCGAAAAATGTGGTAGTAGGATGCCGAAAGAAATTACTATTACAGGTGCTTCTGCCAAAACGCAGCAGCCCATCAGCGCGTCCTGTTAACAGCCTTGATTGACTACTGCAAACATTTAAATTCAACCTCTGATAGACTTATCATCTGTAAATTGAAAAGCTTAGAAGTTCATATACGCATAGTGCGATGCATAGAGAGATTAATGCCCTTTTAGAAAACTAGATTTTGTATCTATTCTGGAAATCATCCTGTGAGAACGAACGTTCAATGTTCAACGCTCACGTTCCAACTTGGTGTCTTTTAGCGCGATACCATGAGCCCTCTGCTCTTTTGCATCACAGTTTTCTCTCTATCTCTCGCATTACGTAATTCTTTTGGATACCTCTACAACGACAC
>JAUELO010416953.1:0-14216 GCA_032357855.1 Amphibolips quercusostensackenii | reverse complement strand
GGAGAATAAAAGTGCGTGACGTGGCTAAGGCTGTAGGCATCTAAACTGAGCGGGTACATCACATTTTACAGTAATATTTGAATATGAGAAAACTATTCGCGTGACAGGTGCTGCAATTGCTCACATTCGACCATAAGCGCAACCGTGTGACCACTTCAAAGGAATGTTTGTCGATGTTCAACCGCAATCCAAACGCGTTTTTGTGCCGTTTCGTAAATGTGGACAAAACATGGATCCATCACAAAACACCAGAGACCAAGGAACAATTAAAACAGTGGGTTTTTTTGGGTGAACGTGCACTAAAGAAGGCCAAGGTGGGTCTGTCGGCCAACAAGTTTATCGCCACAATTTTTTTGGATGCACGCGGTATCATTCACATCGATTACCTTTAGAGGGGTGAAACGATTAACGGCCAATATTATTCAGAGCTTTTAGACAGATTCGATATTCATTTAAAGAAAAAAAGACCGCATTTGTCAAAGAAAAAAGTGCTGTTTTACTAGGACAATGCACGGGTGCACGCGTGTGTACCCAGTGGGCACAAACGTTAAAGAACGTCATTAGAACTTTTTAAAAACATCCTAAGTCAGTCTAAATAACGTTCTCAAAACATAGAACATTATTTCGTCTAACTTGGGACATTTTTTTTAAGGTTTATATAACGCTTTTTAATTTTCACGTCCAGAGAACGTTTTCAGGACGTTCTAATTACGTTCTTAAAACTTGTGCCCGCTGGGTAGTCACGATGGCAAAAATTAATGAATTAGGCTACAAACCGCTTGCTCATAGAACATATTCTCCATATATAGCCCCCTCCGACTATTTTCTGTTTCCAAACCTAAAGAAATGGCTAGGCGGTAAGAGATTTGGGTCGAATGAAGAGGTCATCACCGAAACAAACGCCTATTCTAAGGGCCCTGAGAAAACCTATTATTTAGAATGAATAAAAATTTAAATATACGATGGACTAAATTTATTGGGCTAGAAGTAGATTATGTAGAGAAATAAAATGCTTTTTTGCTAATGTTTTTCATCCAGGAAGTCACTAACTTATCGAACAGCCCTCGTATTTCTTCAGAAGTTATGAGTTTGTTGCAAGACTCGTTGAAGCGAATGATATTATTTGTATCTTCTTTGAACACCAGTAATTTTTGGATCTTTATACCTCTCTTCAAAATTTCTCTATTTTGTTGGGCTTGGGTGCATTTTCGGCAGGGACAGGTAGATCGCTGTAGAGGCACGATGAGTCAGGGAGAAACTATTGATTTTTCCTGGCACATCTCTTTTTCTTCTGTATTCTCCTCTTTGCTTTAGAAGACATTTGTATTTTGTCAACAGTGTGCTGCCTGATTGTTAGCAACTTTGACTTGTTCACGGGACGTATTCTGTCTTTCCCGTCCAGTCTTTTTGTTCAGTTAATGCAAGCACCTTCTAATCTTTTAATATATTGTCGATTTTAGCCTTTGATTTAAAACTGCTGGAGCACTCGCAGAACAATAAACCGAAAGGTTTGTCGTCGTGTATTTATTAAGATTATATTCAGCGCCCCGAACTCTTGGATTGTTCACACTATTTGCTTACCCATTGTCGGTAACTCTGCGCGACCTGCGTAGTAGTAGCGCACACTTTTGACAACTACAGACTTGAAGCGGACATTTTAATTGTGAAAGCGGGGACACGACTCTGATTTTTTTTTATGAGTTATAAATCGAAGCACAATGTCAAAAACATAAAATTTTAATGGCTTATGCTCCACTGAACTAGCATGATTTTTTTCAAAATTTTCAATTATTGCGCGAGAAAGCTGTGAGAATGAAAAGCATTTAATTTTTAGCTGGTAAGAAATACAACACAGGATTATTAAAAAAAAAAATTATTTAACTATTATATGGTATATCTTTTTATAAGAGTTTTCGTGATGATTTTTAGCTTTTCTTTCTACTTCGCAGAGTCTGTCTGTAATTTTTCATGCAATTTACCTTGTATTTTCAGTGTACATTTGCCTATAATATTACGGTGAAAGAAAAATGACACTTTGAATGGATATACCTATATCTGCCATTCTGTATATCTGTTTGTCCGTAAACACAATAACTCTGAAAACAATGGACAATTCAAATTGAGCTTTAACACTTATTTTTTATTCATCCTGAACGAAAGAACAAGTTTATTTACTAGCATTCCTTGACCAACCATTATGGCTTTATTCATCAAAAATGCTATGCAAGAATCAAATAATTACATTTTACGCTAAACGACGACAAACGCGTAAAAAATTTACAAAGAAAAAAAAAGCTTTTAAATAATATCTACAATTTTTGCGCTATGCATTTTTTGATAATACTTTTTTAGTCTTCTTTATCGAAGACACTATGAAAAAATGGAAAATTTGAATTTTAAACCAAATGACGTAAGATGAAAAAAGTAAGTCCCTGAAAGGAATTGAAGCTTTTGGGTAGCCCTACTTAATTTTACGTGAGTATTGCTTTATGGGAATTGTCAGTTTTGTTTTATTATTGGAAAATACTATAAAGAGAAATAAAAAATACAAACTTCAAGCCCGACGACGCGAAGTAAAGGGAAAAGCTCTTGGAGAAATTTCTACTCTTAAAAATTGCTACTAAACTTTTTTGAATAAATTCTTGACAGAGATAGTCGTTTATCATTTATTTATTAAAATTGGTACACAGAACTTCAAAATTTTAATATAATATCGAAAGACGCGAAATACGTTAAAAAGCTAAGAGAAGGCTTGAATGAGCTTTTGTTTGATGCATGAAAAATGGTATAAAAAATGATCTGATTTTTAGCACAACATTATAAAATAGTGAAGCCTACAGATCTTTGATCAATTTAATCTCTAAACATACCAAATCATGTAAGAAATTAGAAATAAGAAAATGCATGCAAAAGTTGTATTCAGTCATCTTGAGTATCAATAATATACAACTAAGCGTAAAGGGCGAGATCCGACAGGGGCGCGCCTTTGGTATAGTAAATATGAGAGCCCTAAGTCTAAATTTAAGTTTTTGTATTTGAGAAAGTAGCGAAAGTTACAATCCCCTCATCAGGCAATTGCGAAATCCAGAAAATGAAGTCTCGCAAAAAAAGAACTTTAAAAAAAATCAGAAGTCTGTTACGAAGAATTACATAAATAAGTTTGCTATTAGGCAAACAATCGAGCAGCAAACCTAATTCTGCAACAAGAAATAGAGGAACAAAAGAATTTCACGAAAAGCATTTCAAAGGTATGAATATTTTTCCGAACATCAGCCTCAATATAAATAAACTCGAAAAATCAACTTGCTTTAAAAAATTGATTAAATCAGTGTACTCAGCTCATTAAGGTAAACTGCACAAAAGAGGAAAGAAAGGAGAAATAGTTTTTCTTGTGTAATCTGTTTCACAGTTTTGACACCCTTTGCCCCATTCTTCACTGGTTTCCTTTTTTAAAATAATTTTTTATTTTTTCTTTGTCCTTGTTTCTCGCTTTGATGCGAGCTGAATCAATTAAACATAATACGTAACTTTTATTTTTTTTATTTAAACTATAATCTTATAGTTGAAAAGTTTGCTTCTGCATTTTTAGTTGGAAATTAGTCTTCTTGGCTTGAAACTTTTATGCTCTTAGTCGAAATTTAATTTTTGTAACGTGTAGGTGTATTTCACCTTTCGTAAGAGCGAATCGTGCCTGTGCTATAAATTAACACATATTCTCTCACTACTACACAGCCGCATAATATCCTTCCAAAAGGCATATCGCGCGCTATACATCCACAAAAAGCGAAAAGAAAGAAGACTTGTTCTCATAGCATAGGGTAAGGACCGTCAGCCAATCAGGACACAGCGCATTTAGCCGGCAGAGAACAGGCAGTTTTATAAGAGAGCGGTCCGTCTCGTCTAGACTTGAGTCCCGAGGGTCTCAAGGAGTGACAGCGGTGGGTTTCTGCTCTAGAGAAGAGCAGTCTATTAGTGAAAGATAGGTTATTGTGTGTGTAGGCTGACAAATTCAAGATGTCAGGACGTAAATCAATCGGGTGAGTAAGGTGTGATTATTTTGGGACAGCTCAAGCAATTTTGTAACGTGCATTGCTTGAAGCTAGTATGAGTTTTTCTTACTTTTCTTTTTTTTTATTTATTCTTCTATTTAAATGCATGTGCCTGAAATTTTTTTCTTTTCTTTTTTACAATCATTTTCAATATGCTATTTTTTAGAAAATGTTTAGTTTTACAAAGGGTTATCAAATAGCATCCCGGCCTGCTAGCATTCTCTAGCAGAGAAAATTTTTTAAAATAAAATTTTCCTTTTGTTCCTCTGGTAAAATGCGTCACGCCTATGGCTCGTAGGGTGAGTGCGGATAACGAGTCTTTAAAAAAAAACCGATTAACAAAACTTCAAATTCCACGTTGCCTTTATATCTCTGAAGAGCGATTGCGATTACTTTCTGGCTTTGGGAAGTAGTTTGCTTTAACTTTAAAGTCAACACTTGAATTTAAATAACTGTCAAATAAAATTTAAAAAAAATATAATGTCAAGTGCTCACCATTCAAGGCACATTACTATCTAAAATCAAATGGTTCATAGCACGGATTCTCTGACATACAATCTAGAATAGTAAAGCTGAGATTTGCCAGAGATTCAATATAATTTTTTTATGGCATTTCTAAGCTTAATATAAATTAACAATAAACCAAAAGCAATAACCGATCACAACCAGCATTATTTTGAAGGATACACACATGAAGCCACACGAAGGTATGAGAGTCGAGTAATTAATGCAATTCTTTTTGTTTTTTTAGATAGAAGAGTCGATAGCTGTCGCTATTCGTCTATGATCTCGTAAGCTTCCATGCATACAAAGGACTATTTATTTTATTTTAATTTTTAATTTAATTTCAATCGTGGGTATATTGTAATTCTGCCTACTTGAAACACAAATAAAAATATAATAATTTTGATAAATTATGGCCTCAAAAAAATTAAACCATCATTTAGGGACGCCTAAAATTATTAATACAATAATCTGTAACTGTAACAAAAATCTGTAAACTTCAATTAGGTGATTCATTGCAATCAAGTTTGCAATTAGGTTTAGTCTGTTTTAGTTGTTCAACTCTCTAATAAAAATTTATTTTTTGCCTAAAGCCTTATTATTGAAATTTAAAATTCAAATATTTAGTTTAAAAATTTTAGATTTTTTTGAAGTTATTTTTTATGTTATAAATTGAACTATTTCATTGTAACTTCATTTTTTTCTGTGTTAAAAATTTATTTATTTAACTAAAAATTCAATTATTTTTTTTAAAAGAAAATTAATCTTTCTGGTTACAACTTTTTTTGCACTTTAGTTGGTCAAAAAATAATAAGTTTAGTTAAAAATTCATCCCTGTAGTTAAAAATTTCACTATTTTGTTGAAAATTTTATTATCTTTTTCGGTGGAAAATTAGTCTTTTTGGTACAAAATTTAATTTTTTCAGGTTACAACTCATTTTGTAAACAGGAAATTCACTAATTTAATTTTGATTGGACATATAGAACAATTCACAAGCAAAGAAATATGTCACAAATAAAAATTCTCAAACTCTATCAAAAAACTAACACGTTTGTTGAACATCCTAATATTATATAATAACCTATAATGCAATACATAGCGCATTTTCTTTAATATACAATCAACTTTTATTTTAACTGATTATATTTCTCTTGAACTTTTCTCAAAATTGTAATATTTGAATCATGTTATTTTTTTTTTAGTAAAACCTTTTCTCTATTTTTTATTTTCTAGCCTGCTCTTTATAAAAAACTGTAAGATATTATAAAAAAACTTTTACCTTTCAAACTGTCCTACCTTATTTGTGAATGAGCCCGTAAAAGTGCACCAAATGTGCAAGTGCACTTGCTTCTAGAAAAATCCGTATTTTTGACTTAATTATTAATTCTTTGTTTACAAATTCAACTTTTTCTGTTAAAGTTAACTTTAAGGTTGAAAACACAGGCCGGTTGGTTGAAAATTCAACTATTTAGTTAAAAGTTATACTATCTTTCTTAAGTTGTAAAGCTTTAAAGTTCAACTATTTGGTCTTCAACGCAACTGTTTCTGGTAAAAATTTAATTTGTTGGTTTAAAAATTTAACTATTCAGTTAAAATTAGCCTCTGGTTAAAAATTTAACTTTTTTCAAAATTTAACTATTTGATGGATCATTGAGGTATATTATTGCTATGTCATCCTTTTTGGCTAAAATAAAGATATAAATTTCAATCTACAATAACGTAAGTCCAATTAGAAAAAATTCAATTTTTGAAAATGTTGCAATATTGAAATGTTAGTACATAGTATTAGTGTTTAGTTAAAAGGAAAAATCAGTTATGATAAAATTAGGACAAAATCAGGAAATTTCAAGAATTAAGTTTTTCGGCTAGCCTAACATTTAGGTTTCAGATTACAAAAGAAAAATAAATTAATGTTTTAGACAAAAATCATCCACTATTATTCTTTTGAAATTCTTTGAGATTGGACTTTTGGTGCCTGAGAAAGATTCCTTGATTTTTCTAGTGGAAATCTATTAAGCATCGACGTTGTGCATGTTTATTTTTACCCGTTCTTAAGGGCAATATCTTGTTGTATACATTTCGTAAAAAGTGTATTAATTGATCTGATTTTGATCTAATCCTCTCACTTGAATTAGTGCATGTCAAGAAACATTGTGTCTTTGAATTTCGAATTGCCGATTCGGATTTGCGTAAGAAATTAGACCTACATATCTAATTTGTTAAGCTGTATGTCCGCCTAGGTGGAATTAAGCACGAATAGCAGGAGGAGACCAGAACCTGACACGAAGAGAAGACTCAGCAGGAGAAAGAGACGTGATCACAGAATCTGGAGAATAAGGTCTGGCAGAAGAAGAACTTTTAGGAGAACCAGAAGGTCCGCCAGAAGCAACAGCAGGAATGTGGTCGCCATTTGGTGAACACTCAAACAGTGAATTTCAAATCTGCAACCAGAAAAAAAAGGATTCAATTCAGAAGAAGTATTAAAAACATGATCTTAAGGAAAAACAACTAGTGCAAGATAACTGCACAAAAACCTGTGAGAACGAAAATTTTTTTACGAAAAATCAATTTGAAAGAATCATTAACTCAAAAAAGTCAACTTGTGGAACTTTAAATGAAAAAAGTATGATTTTTCAAGTCAGTTTTATTAGCTTATTAAAGACCGTTGTACATATATGGTACGAATTCTTTATCAATAAGGACAATTTTTGAATTTCATTTTTCTTTGGCATACACATTATAGATTTTTCCAAAATTAATTAAGATATTTTACAGAGACTCAAATGAAGACTAAATAAAAATATAAATTGTTATAGAACGTAGATCAATTCACGCAACTTTTAATTTGCGTATAGTTATTAAAATGCACATTAAAATATGGATATATTATACTATTATATTCACCAACAGAATTTAGAATAACTGCCTGTGACAAGAGGATAGTAGAAACAATGTTCATATTTTCCAACCAGGAAAAAGATAATTAACGTCTTAATGAAAATGTGAATTAACAATTTCACTAATTAGTATTCTAGTTCTTTATCACATTATGTATTATATTTTATATCCGTTGTCTCAGAGAGTAAATCTGTAAGGCTTATCTAGTTTAGATCTTTACGTTTCATTAGATTCAGTTTGAAGAAAAAAAAAGTTTATTATTACTAGAATCGTTTATATTGATATACAAATTTATAAAATCGCTTACGTTTAAGCAAAATCAATCGTTTTAATGGAAAATTGGTATATTATCTGTTCGAAGTATGTTTTTAAATTCCCGGTCATTTCCCGCTTTTTTCCATGACAATTCTTTATTATTCAATGTAAATTTAAAACAGTTCAAAAAAATTCTTAAATTCAAAAGACTACTAATTTTTTGAAACAAAATTCAAATCACTTTCGAAAATTTCCGTTTCATATAAAAAATTCCTTGCTTTAATTCTAAGGTAAAATTCTTTTGAAAATATCCTGTTCTAAGTTAGGATTATGATTATTTCACAAATGCCCTGTTACATTTAAAATTATTGTTTTAGAAATTAGGTGCTGGTAGCACATTACTCTTTTTTCTCTAAAACATGTGATAATTTCAGTGATTTAAAGGCATTTAAAAGGATTTTATAAGAATTATTAATATCAAGAGTGATAAGGCCCTTATCTGGATCTCATAAAAATGAATTATTTTTATTTAATCTGATATCATAAAAAAAACATTTGCTTCAATGACTAAAGTTGGGCTAAGATTATTCTGGACGTATTACAGTTGCTGAGGCAGATATTAAATCTATTGATTAAAGACTTATCTTTTTAGTTAAAAATTCATCTTTTGGTTGGACATTTATCTATTTTGTTGAAAAATTATTTTTTCAACTGATTATTTGCTTGAAAGTTTTTTTTTACAGATGAAAATTCATCATATGTTAGTTAAAATTATTATCAAAAATGTTGTGCATTAAATTTTAATTTTTAGCTAATACTTGGTCTCGAGCGACTCAGAGTGGCCAAAATCCAAAATTTATTCTTAAAATCGTCTACATAGTCCATTTTTCTTCAGATTTTATTAAAACTTTTCACCCTCAAATCATCTCACGTAATTTATGGATGACTCCGTTAAAGTGCACCATATGTGCACGCGCACATATGGTACGAATTACTTATAAATAAGGACATTTTTTTACTTCCATTTCTATTTAAAAAATTAATTATAAAATATTTAAAATGAATTTAGATATTTCACAAAAACTCAATTAAAGTTTGATAGAAAATAGCAACTAGAATAGAATGTAGATTATATCACACGAATTTTGTTTCTGAAATTATAGATATATTATATTATTACATCTGGTAGTAGAATTAAAGATAAGCACCAAAGGCAAGAAGAAAATTGAAACAAACCTCATCTTTTCTGATTAGAAGAAACGCTAATGAATGTATTTCAAGGATTAAGTTAATTATTTAATTTGAAAAAATATGAAGTTAGTGATCGGCCGAAAATGCTGACCAGTCGGTTCCGAGATCTTTTAAATTTTTGTAATATCTTCCAAATCATTTAAAATCTTCGGAAGTCCTTAGAGACTGTAAAATTTTGACGATTTTCAAAATTTTTCAAATCTTTTGAACCTTTGTAAAATCATTAAAACCTTCTGAAAAGCTTGAAAAATATTTATACTATCAGGAAGTCTTTTGGAATATTCGTGATATTGGTGAGATCTTTGTTAAATCTGCGAATTCTTTGTAAAATCCTTGCTATCTTTGAAAATCTATAAAATATTTTAAAATATTTTGAAATAGTTGTAAAACCTTTATGATATCCTAGTACCCTTTTGAAATTTGTGAAATCTTTTTGATATTTTTCAAAATATTTAAATAATTTACAAACATCTTGGAATCTTTAAAATCTTGGAAGCACGTACAATACGGCGGGTCGAAAAAACCAAATTCCGGAAATCAAAATTGGAATTATATGAAAATGTCGTATATGAAAATCCTAAATCAGTAAAAAAAATTGTCACTTATTAACCAAAGCCTTCAACTCGCGCATTCGCAAAATGTGATCAAGAAATTCTCATTCTCATAGTTTTAATATTTTCGAGTATGTCAATTTTTTTTAATTTATGCAGGTCTTCGATTTCCCTCCACTATTTCTTAGCCTTTTCCATTAACAATCTGTAGAAGATAATTAATTTTTTATTTATCCCTATTTTTGAAAAACAATTCTAGAATCTATAAGAATAGTGAAAGAATTATTTCCTGTATAAAAGGCATTTGTGCTAGTAGAAGTGTAATCAAAAAAGTTTTGATAAGCCTGGGAAATCATAAATGTTAGCACAGTCAATTTTTGGAAATTTGAGTTGTTTTTCAGAAAAAAAAACTATCAAACGTGAAGAATCAGAAAAAGGAAGTCAGCAGGTTCAAAAATAATTACTTTTGTATTTTTTGAAATTATTATTTTTTATCTAGCTTTTATTACTTAAGGGAAATGTCGTAAAATATATGCTTATTGTGAAAAATCATTTACGACAGGAGAGTCAAAAGTATCACACAAAAATAGTTAAGTTTAAATAGATTATTGTTACAGTTTCTTGAGCGCTTAAAAACTTTG
Organism: Amphibolips quercusostensackenii; assembly: GCA_032357855.1. Lineage (NCBI taxonomy): Eukaryota > Metazoa > Arthropoda > Insecta > Hymenoptera > Cynipidae > Amphibolips > Amphibolips quercusostensackenii. The sequence continues at coordinate 4,066 of JAUELO010416953.1, read as the reverse complement.
GTTCTCTGCGTTGTATCCAACTATTTTCAAAAAGAGTATTCGCAAAAAAGCTAAAAATTATCTTTAAAAATATTGAACTTTTTTAAAGGCTAAGTCATTGTATCATTTTGATGAAGTCAAAAGAGTTTTGGACGTATGTGATAGCATAACGAGTCATATGTGCTTTAATGAACGACTTAAAAAGTTATTTCTAAAGAAAAAAATTTAAAATCTGTCGAAAAGTGCAAAGCATAAGGAGCTTAAAAGCGAGACAAACATAATTGACAGTTAGCAATTGTCAGAAAGTAAGAAATTCAACATCTCTACACTTTGTTGGAAGGAAAAATGTCACTTAAGTACAAAAAAAAAAAGCACATTGTTTTGGTAGAAGAGCCTGATGCAAAATAGATTAGACAAATTGCTCCTGATTCAAGCTCCGCAGCATCTATTACCGATGGTAAAGATTTTCTTACAATGCTTTTTATTCTGAAATTTAATTACGCTTTTTAGAAATTTTTAAACACTTTTAGCGATTTGAAATAACTGAATTGCCAGAAATCGACTCCAAATATTTGAGAAAGAATCAGGCCTATTTACTACTATAGTGTAAGGCTTTTATGTCGGGCATATGTCCAGCAGATGTGTCTGATAGATGCCTAGAGTAACTAAGTGATAAAGGTTTATGCGCCAATATAGTTCGCGATCAAAACCAATCTGTCGTATACTCAGGGTGTCAAGCATTTATGCTATGAAGTGCAACTTTCTCGGTACCTAAATTGAAGCCTAAAGTTAATCGTTGATCTGGTACTCCAGTAAAGTGCTCATTTCCTCCACACTTAAATCCTCATGCTTGCAATGTTAGGAGACGATCAAAAACATTTAGAGAAGAAGCTGTTCAACGAATCCTTTACATTCGTCAACAAATTATAGAAAATTTATCGATCAAAACAAAATCAGCTTGACTAAATCACATGTAACTTAAAATTTCTCAAATGAAGACCTTGCAAGTTTAGTTGAAAACGGTTTAACATCAATGCTAAAAATTTAGACACTTTCTCACTGTCCTTAATCTGTGGTTTAGGCTAAATAACATATAACCTAGCTGACTAACATACAACCTAGCATGCGTCCTTACCCAAGAACTGAATCGTTTTACGAGAAACTCTATCACATACGTCCAAAACTTTTTTGACTTCATCAAAATGATACAACGAATTCACATTCAACCTTAAGACATTCTAGTGAGTTTCAACATAGTATCTCTCTTTACGAAAGTGCCAATCTTCAATTCAATCATTATTTTTAAACTCTTTTCAAACCTCTTTTCCGAACTCATACCTTCAATTAAACACTGTCTTAATAATCCTAACTTTTTTTCCAATAACGAATGCTACGAGCAAACCTTAAGAGCTGCTATGGGATCTGCAAACCCACCTGTGATAGCCAACATCTTTATGTAACAAGTAGGAACTGGAATTTTAACTAATCCAAGCTCAAACAGCAATTTTGGTACGGTAGCGTTGAAGACATTTTTGTTATCTGAATACAGGGACTAGATAAAGTGCACACGTTTTTTTTTATTTATCAATCCATTACACCCTAATATACATGGAAATTAAACGAAACGAAAAGTTGTCTTTCTTGGACGTACTAGTTTACAAAAGATTCGACAACACATTAGGACATGAAGTTTAGAGAAAACCCAGCCATTTAAACAGATACTAGATTGGATACCGGGAGAGTGGTGAGCCAAAGTGTACAGGAGCATGAGAGTAAAGTCAGTCTTAAACATTTATGCAATTAGTACTAGCTCAGCATGATATCAAAACAGAATATAGCATTTTATTTGACAAAACAACCGTCATCCGAAAAATATACAATACTTTTCCAAGAAAACATATAAAAGCAATTGAAATCTGAAAACAAACTAATTATATACATAGAGACAATGAATATAATACTAATACGATTTGGCTTTCCGTCCTCCCGGGTCGATTACCGGCATCGCAAAAAGTATGTGTGAGAACAACATAACCTAAAATTTTTGATAATTTGTTGAAAACTCCTTTTTTTCTTTTGAAATATAAACTATCTTATTTTAAGATTGTTGTCATTAATGTCTGATAAGGTAACAGAATTCTCCAAAACTTGACGCCTCGTTTTTCAACGTATTTCTACCTTCAGAGACACTTTGGAGCCTAAAATCAAGTTTTGGTGATGGCGTCTGTCGATTACTCTCGAAGAAATTAACGAACAAAATCAAGCCTTTGCACATTTTTTTGGGCCCCTAAAGAAAAAACAGTCCGTTAACCAGCATTCCTTGACCAACGGTTATTTCAGTTTATCGATAAACGACGACAGATACGCAAGTGAAAAATGTTTATCAGAAAAATGTATGCTTTTTAAAACACTTCAGCTTGGATTCACTACCGGTTCCAGGCATAACTTGTAGTGGCTTTAATAGTAACTCCTGACTATTCGAACGTGAATAGGCAGGGCCGTGTGAAACATTTACAATTGAAATTCATAATATCACTCATCAGACTTGCGTAAGCACACATGCACTGCGGGCTCTTCTCTCACCACGTGTACCTAAGATTTTTCTTTTACCAATTTTTTTATAGGACTCGTCTTCTTAGTTTTATGCTTTAAAAATACATTTGTTGAAAAATCCAATTTTTAGGTCAAATAATGTAGATTTTCAAAAGCCTTATAATTTTTCCTTTAAGCATTTTTAGATAAAACTTAATATTTTAGTTTTATTCATAAAATAATACAATGAAAAAAAATCAGAAATTGAAATTTTTAGCCAAACGATGCAAGCTTGTGATAAGTCTCACAGAGGAATTTTATATTTTAAAAAGTCCTCTCAAATTTTACAAAATTATTTTTTGATAGAACTTGTAATTTCTGTTTCATTGATCAAAAATCGTAAACGAAACATACAGAATTCAAATTAGAAAGTCTGAGGAAATTCTGAAGAATGAATTGTAGCTTTTTATTGTAAGGTAGACCAGAAAATAAACATACATTCAAAAATGTCTGCCAGAAATCAAGTGATAAACGTCAAGTTGAGTGCTGGAATGTGTACTTCAAAGCCTACAGAGCTATGAGAAATTTAACCATTAACTATACTAAATTAAGTGAAAAATGAAGAGCGCGAGATTCGACAAATACACGTCCTAGGTAGGCTCAAACTTGCGAGCGTAGCAAGCCGTGCGCTTGGCGCGCGATAAAAATTTGTCTGCGTAGTGATCAGATTTTCATTCAGGAATTAATCTTTTTGTTAATAATGTAATTTTTTAAGTTAAAAATTTATCTCGCTTCTCAAAAATTCGTCTTTTTGACTGAAAGTTTATTTATTTGATTGTAAATGCAACTATTTTTTGTTAGGTTTTGTTATCTTCTTTTTAGAAAAATTGGTCTTTTTTTCTTCTTATTTTTTTTTAATCATCTTATATGGTTGAAGTATAGAAATTATGAAAGATTTGATTTTAAAAATATTGCAAAATCAAAAAGCTGGTCCTAGGATTTTAATGATTAAAGAAAAGGAAAATTGGTTATGAAGAAATTAGGGAAAAGACAGAGAGTTTTAAGAATGAAGTTTTATGGACTCTTTAATATTTATGTTTCACATCACGAAACAAATGTATTTATTGTTGAGAACGAATGTCGTCTACCATTATTATTTAAAAAATTTTTTAATTGGGTTATTGGTGCCTGAGGAAGATTCCGCGATTTCTTTAGCGGTCATCTCCTCAACCATTTTGCTGTTCATGTTTATTTTTACCCGACTTCGAAGTCCATATTTCATTGTATATATTCCAAGAAGAATTCCATTATTTCTCTCTAGTACTGCAAAAACATCACCACTGGACGTTAATAATACTCTTTGTTCTCCATCTGGCATGGGCGCAAAAACATTATATTTTCTTCTCTCTTGAATTGATACATCGCGAGGAAAGGTGTATCTTGGAACTTGGAATCGCTGATTCGGATTCGCGTGAGGAATAAGCCGTACACATCTAAGTTGTTTAATTGAAAATTTACTTATGCGGAATGAAGCCAGAGTGTCAGCAGGGGACCT
>JAUELO010416757.1:0-14217 GCA_032357855.1 Amphibolips quercusostensackenii | reverse complement strand
AAATTAATCTGCTTCCGTTGAGAATTCATCATTTTAGTTGAAAGTTCATCTATTTGGTTGAAAATTCGTACTTTCTTAGTTGAAAATTTGTTATTTTTAATAAGAATTCAATTATTTCACTCTAGCTAATAGATTTAGCGCCATCAGCTGAAAATTCAACTATTTAGTGAAAAATTCAAGTATTTTGTTGAAAATTGGACTTTTTTTGGTTATAATTACTTTTTTTTTTAAATTTAAATTTAAAATTCTTTTTGGTTGTAGTATAACCTATTACATTTTCTGTTGAAAATTAATTTTTTCTGGTTGAGAATGCAACTAATTAGTTGAAAGTTGAACTAACTAGTTAAAAGTTAAACTACTTTGATAAAAATACTTTTTTTTGGTAAAAGATTCATCATCTCAAATATAAATTTTTATCAATTTAAAAAAATATTTTTTCTGCTTTACATTAATATTATTTTGGATAATAAATACTATGAAATTTACGAATTTTGTGTAAATATTTATCTCTTGTTTTATTTTGAAAATTGCATTGAATAAATAAAAATAATGGCGCGCGTAGCAAGCGTGATTTTTTTATTTTTGCGGAATATTTTTCATAAAATGTCTGTTAAAGCACTATGTAAATTTACTATACTATGAAATTCGTAGTTTTCTTAAAACGCTACAGTCACATTCAAATAAATTGCGCATATAGTAATTATTTTATATTATTAAATGTTTAATCTGTCCTGCGTATATTTTTAAAAGATTTTCATAGTCGCATGTCCAGTCGCGTGACATTTAGAAAAGTGTAAAATTCACATCGATCACAAAAACGTTCCTTGAGCACTCTGTTTTATATTTTGATACGCCTAAAATATTAACAAATCTTCGAAATTTTTTTGTTTCAAAAAAGCCTGTCTAAAATGGTCAGTGTTTAGCAATCACATATATATTGATGGATTTTTCTATGAAATAATCCGTTAACTGTAAATTTTCTGTAAGCCACTTTCTTTTATTTTATTTAGAATTTTAAATTCAAATAAAATTATGTACGTCTGGCACTCCCCTATTGTATTTTGCATATTATTTTCGGAGAATTGAAGAGTGGGTTAAACTATTATTAAGGGTGTATCGTTACCTTTAATATTGGTATAAAAGCACCACTGGATGGTGATATGAACTATAGAAAATTATAGGCCTGCATTTAATTACAGATCCGTTGATATGAGATCTGATTAAACGTGAGAATTATTACGAATTATTATTCCAATCCCATTTTCAACCTAATTTCCGTTGATGATAAATGTTTATTTAGGTTGCAACAAAAGAAATTAGGGACCGTGCATAAATTCATTTTACTTACTAAATTTTTTACGAAATAATTCTGAACGAAAACAGATAATTTTGAACCAAATAATTTATTTAATTACATTTGCTTTCCTCGTGGTCCAGTTAGGAACATAAGTGGATAACATAATAATTGTTAATTGGACTTATAATTCTTGTAACTTATAATGAATACGCAGATTGCTTTAACAATAGTAGCGCCATATGTGAGTCTAGGACTAGATGTAGAACTAAAAAAGAATCACAATTTAAGGAAGATAAAAACTAAGAGATCATGGTAGATATAAAGAATTAAATTAATCTATAGTCTAATAACTAGAAATGGTTACATAAATTCATCGTGCTTGGGGTTTTATAGTGGGGGTTTAAAATGAAGGTCATCGACTAACAATGTCTTGTCTTTATTTAGTATCGAGTATGTTTCACGCATGTCTAGTATGACTTATGAATTTGTTGACGGGTCCCAAAATGTTTTAATTTTGTTAATGGAGGAAGGTCGATGTCAGCAGTCTTGTGATTAAGGAGATTATTGATGATAGTACACATAGTATAAACAGGTGCCCGCTGGCCAACAATAAATTTAGAAATCGGTACTCTGATGGGAACGTAGCTGCGTGACGCTGTTCTGGACACATGGAATAATACATATTTGTTGCAGGTTGCAGTGTACGTCAACTTTAGAGGCTAGGATCTTGAACATATAGACACAAGCTGCAAGTAGACGTCGCTTACACAATTTTAGAAAGTTAAATTTCTTACACATATTTGAATAATCAGAGCTGCTTGGTGGGTAGATACCTTTTGTTTTTAGATACCCTCTATTTTGTCTGAATACTTTTCATTGACGGGATTCCATATAACTGACTCATACTCTAATCTAGATCGTACCATAACATAATGCTAAAGTGTAATGGTGTAGGTATTTTAAGGTATTTTGTCGACCTAATAATCAAATCTGGTGTCCTCGAGGCTGTCGAGATTATTGACTGACTTTAATAAGATAATAGTAATTTGGGGTAGAATATTAGTTCCAGATCACGTACAGTGAATACTCTTTTCAACGGTGTATGATCTATCGTAAATTTATAAGAGTTCGAATAAGCGGAACAAGTGAACATCATAATGTGTCATTTATTAATATTTAAAGGCGAGTTATTATTTTTACACCACTTAAAGTACTATCCAAGTCGGCTTGGAGTGTCTGGTGATATAAGAAATGCTTTAGAATCCTAAAGATTTCTAAATCACCTGCATATTGAAGGAAATAAGAATTCATGTTGTTGCTTGCATCGTTTATATAGATGTTAAAGAAGGGTGATCCTAATACTGATCCTTGAGGCATACCAGACAAGGAGAAAAAACTATAAAATGCGTAGCCTCTATATTTTACCTGGTTGGTTCTGTTAGATAAATAACTTAATAGTAGAAGCGCTACATTGTTGGGAATTTTAATATTTTCTATTTTTCTCTTCAGAATGGACAAATTGGGTGTAGCATATAAGGTTTGTGATTGTAGATCTTTTTTGCACACACCCGTATTGTTGTTTAGTGAGGATAGGCTTTAGAGCCATTTGAATAAGAAATGCGATAGCGAGTTTGAAAACTTAATTTGCGAAATTGGAAATAATGTTTATGGGCTGGTAATATGTTATATCAGATTTATCGTCGGCTTTATAGACAGAACAGATTTTGGCGGATTTCCATGCTACAGGAAAAATCCCAGTTTTAAGGGTAAGATTAAAAGTCTTGGTCAGTGGTTAAGAGAACACTGATGAACAATCCTTAACAAGAAAAATAAGAATCTGGTCGATGCCTGCTGTTTGAGAGGGTTTGAGACATTTTACCGCTTTTGCCACTTGTTCACATGATATTTGATAGATGTCTTGACAAAAGTATAGGTATTGGTCGTACGAGGTGTCGACAGGTATCCCAATTTTTTGATATACTTTTGAAAATGCGTTGCAAATGCGTTTAGAATTTCCTGAAGATTAGATAGGACAAACGTGTCATATTTCATCAGTTTAAGTAATCTACACTCTAAGGTCGATGTATTTACAAATTTTTTAAAAATTTGAGGATTATACTATATGTTTCTCTCAATACAATTAATGTAGGGTCTTGGGTCGTACGTATCTTTTGTGTTCGTGAATGTCATATCGATTACTAGTGCTGGATGGTAGCTACCTTTAGAAACGATTAAAAAAGACGCTCAAATAACGTGACAGGGGGAGTTCGTCAGAATAAGATCAAGACACAGGTTGTTTTTGTTCAGAATTGCATTTTTCTGCTTGAGGTTAGAAGACTTCATAATAATATCAGAAAGGTTCGATCCTATTCATCGTAATTCTTAATTTATTATCTATGAAAGGAGAAGTACTGAAGTCACAAATATTTATTACGTTTGGGCACTGAAGGTCGTGGAGGTCTTAACGGTTATCAAGGAAATTAGAAAATGATATATTATTGACCTCTGGGGGTCAATTAAGTACGAGTATTGTCAGGGGGTTCGCGTGTTTCATAATTTTTAGCTCTACAATGTTTATATTGATGTCAAGATCGCGGACAGGGGATAAATCAATGTTGGTTGAATGTAGTTTAGGCCTAACTCCTAAAAGAATTTCACCATCTCTGCAGCTTGCGCGATCTTCCCTAAATATATCTAGGGGGTAACCAAAGGAAATTTCTTAGGAACTAGCGTTAGGCTTTGAACGGAACTCTGCGATAGCAATAAAATCATGTAAACCTATATCTGGGAAATTTGAGAGAATACTAAGTTTAGTATTGTGTCCGCGTACGTTCTAGCGAAAACCGTCTATTATTATCTTCTTACAATGTGTTATTATTGAATGTTGGCTTAATCTTGCGCTGTTCCGATCTTGACTACCGTCAGGAAACCTTTTCGGCTTTTCGTTTCAGTTGCATTTTTAACAATAAAAAATTGATTTTCTAACAAAAAAAAATACATTTTCAACCAAATAGTAAAATCTTCAACCAAAAGCATTAATTTTATACCAAAAAAGTCAACTTTTGAACGAAATACATGGATTGATAACCAGATAATTGAATTTTTAACTGAAAAAAGTTACAGATAAAGTTTTGATGTCAGAGAATGAAGATGGGATGGCGGTCTCAATTATAGATATGGAGAAATACTTAATCGTGAAAAAGCTAGATTTGAATGAAGAAAATTAAAGATAATAAGTTTTTAAAAAGAAAGGGGAAGAAAAAGAGAATGGACAGGGAGATGGATGGGAGTTAAGTTAAAAGCGGCAGCGGTAAAAAGACAGATATAGGGAATAGGAAAAAGCAGGTTTAAAAAAGATGGAAAAAGGAGAATGTCGTTATTTGATATGCTTGTATGGTCGGTATTAGGTTATGGGGCGAAAATATAAGGATGGAAGAAAAGGAAAGAGATTGAGTGTTTGCAAAAAAGGTATGTAAAGTGGACGCTAGGGACAGACTAAATTACGTCTGGATATATGTTGAGAGAAGAAGCGCAAAGCGATAAATTAAGTGATACAGCAGGAAAGAGGGCATGGCAGTTTAAGACGAAGCTAAGCGAGAAAAAAAGAGGGGAGTTAGCAAAAAAGTATGTGAAGGAGGTAGAGGAAAGAAGAGGGAGAGCGACAGAATTAACAAAATGGTATGAAGAAAGGAGGAAGTTCTTAAGTGCAAGAGATATAGAAGCAGAGAATTGAGTTATGAATGGAGCTATGAGGAATTGTAGAGACGGAGCAGAGAAAGACAATTAATGAAAAGATAGCGTGATTAAGGAATCAAAATATACTCAATGATAACAAAGGAAGAAATAATAAAGTATTTAAAAAAAAGAGATGAGGAGAAAGAAGATAGATTAAAATAGGAAGATTTAAATTGGGAAACGATGCGAGGGAAGGGATGTGATAGGGAAAGAGAGAGAAGAAAAATGGCAAAATATGTGAATGGAAGAAAGAAACATAAGAGGATGTATTGGAAGGATGTAGGAAAGGAATTAAAGGTAAAGGAGGCTGTCAAGAGAATGTGGTAAAGATTCTAGGAGAGGGGATTTCATATGAAATGGATAAAGGAGTTGGAGGGAGCTAGAGGGGCGATTGAAAAAAAATGGACGTGGAAAAATGGCTAAATTAGGGTAGAAGAAAAGTCAAAGTAAAAGATAAAGGAAACGAAAGTCGCTTTGATTAGAAGCGTAAGGGTCTGTAAGTAATAATTGTGCAATAGTTTAAGTAGATTAAGATACGGATGCACTCTCGCAGCTCACTTTCGATCACTCGCTCAATGGTTTGACAGTAAAATCACGCTATATTTGATATAGAAGTAAGGATCTAGATATAAGAATTAATGTAAATATTTTGAATATTTGTAAGTAGTAAGGGTAAGATCATTTCAAAATATGTAGAAGGTTTTTTAAAAATTTGTAGCCGAAAATGGAATAATTTTTAACTAACACAATGATTTTTTAACTAAAATGATGAATCTGTGACTAAGGAAAGAAGTTTTTAATAAAGTAGATCAAATTTCAACTATGTAGTTGAGTTTCTACAAAATTGTTCAATTTTCATTTAAAAAATTATTTTTCATTAATAAAACAAATTTTCAACAAAGTAGTTCAATTTTCAACCAAAGTGATAAATTTTCCAAACTAAAATTATGAATCTTTAACCACATTGAATTGTGAAGCAGTTCAACCTTCAACCAATGAGTTCAATTCAAATAATTGAATTTACAAATTAAACATAATATGTTTTCATCAAAAATGAAATAGTTACATTTTTAGTTGAAAACAATAATTTTCAACCAAAGAAATAAATTATTGACCAAATTATAAATTTATGACTAAAGAATTAGATTTTAACAAAGTTGCTTGAAAATTAATCAAATACTTGATTTATTAATAAGTCGTTAAATTTTCAATTCACGAAATATTTGAATTTGATAAATAAACTTAAAAAATATTTTGAACCAAAAAATTAAATTTCTACCAAAAAGACGGTCTGACAACAAAATACATAAATTTTTAACCAAAAGAATTAAATTTCTACCAAGAAAGTCGAATTTTTAAGGAAATACTATAATTGTTAACAAAATATTCAAATGTTTAACCAAGTAATAAATTTCTATCTAAAAGACTGAATTTTCAGCTTAAAAAACTAATTTTTAACATAGTAGTTGAACTTTCGACCAAATAGTTGAGTTTCTTCGAAAACGTTAAATTTTTAGTTGCAAAATTTTCCTTAAGTCATCAAGCAAATTTTCAACAAAGTAGCTAAATTTCGAACTAAAATGATGAATTTTAAAAACTTAAATTATAAGTATTTAATTAAATTAAATTTTGATGAAGTTAAACTTTCAACCAATAAGTTGAATTCAAATGATTGAATTTTCAACTGAAAAATATGTTTTCTAAAAAAAATTTAATAGTTAAATTTTTAGTCAAAAAAAAAGCTCAGCCGAGAAAGAACGAATACTATCAACATAATAGTTTTTCAACCAAGCAAATGAATTTTTGAGTAAAATGATAAATCTTTAATTAAAAAAAAAAGATATTTCAACAAAACGTGTAGTTTAAATTTCGACTGAATATTTGAGTTACTACCAATTCGTTGAATTTTCAGTTAAAAATATCAAAATTTGAAAAATAAATAACGGAAATATTTTCAACCAAAAACATTAATTTTTAACCAAGAAAGACAGACTTTCAAAAAAATACGTAATTTTTCAACCAAATATTTAAATTTTTGACTGAAAGGATTGATTTTCTACCAAAAAACGCAAATTTTTAACAAAATACAATAATTATAAAAAAGTTAAATTTTCAACCATAGAAATAAATTTTTAACTAAAGGACTGAATTTTCAATGGACAATTTTTTAATATGGTAGTTCAACTTTTGGCCAAATAGTTAAATCTATACTAAATTGTCTACAATTTTCAACCAAAAAAGATTTTTCTAACGGGCAGTTGCAGTTTTCACCGAAAGAGATACAATTTTTTTAAGAAGTGATAAATTTTAAAACCAAGTAAGAGAAAATATTTTATACAAATTGTTGAATTTTTTTAATTAAAAAACAAAACAAATTTTCAACCAAGTATTTGAATTTTTTACCAGAAAAGTTAAATAAGAATTAGGGAGCCTGTGAAAAACAAATACAAATATTTTATAAACTATGAATTAAAGAATAATAATTTAAATAAAGATTGAAGTTCATTTTCAATATTTCAGAAATATTTATCATGCATCAGGTAAATTGTATTATTTAAATTAGGAAAAGGGATTTAACTAGTATTTCTGCCAAGAACCCTTTTCCATAATGCATATTCTGTTTGCGTTTCTAAAACAATTAACACAATTTTTTACTTGCCTTTATTTCTGCATTTCATTTTAGTTTTCTTGGATCTTATTTTAGCCTCTTTCATGAGTTACATTTAATGCCATTTTTTTCATTACACTCAGATCCGTTATTCATAATGAGATTACAGTTTATAATATAGCCTTACTATAAGCTCCTGAATTCCTTTTTCTCCTTTTTGACACAAATATTGAGTTTTTTTCTTGGCACAATCCATAAATTGTTTCCATTGAAATATGACCCTCTTATTCTCTCCTACGCTGCTACCTTCTCTCTCTCTCTCTATGACGTTCTTCTTGATCACCTCATACACCTTCTTCGCCTCTTCAAATATCCTTTTAACTTCATACATCTGCAGTCCATTTATTTTAAAATACCTTTTTCTCTTAAACTATATCTTCCCACCATCACTTTTGCTCTCCTTCTTCCATCAACTTTCCCTAACCAGCTTACTTCCCCCTCTTCCGAAAATGTCTTCTTATACTCACATGCCCGCCTTCCCGTTATAATCCCTAAACTGTTTCTCCCCGTCCCTCTTCTAACAATATAATTTGATGCATTCCTTGCCAATCCCAGTGTCCAGTTTACGTACCTTTCTTATTTACTGAGGCTCCTGACTGCGTTTCTCTTCTTTCTCACACAAATATTGTGTGTTTTTCCGTGGCATAATCCATCAATTGGTCCTATTAAAACTTAACCCTCTCATTCTGACCTCCGGTACTACCTTCTCTTTCTCCATGCCGTTCTTCTTGACCACCACATACACCTTCTTCCCCTCTTCGTATATCCTTCTCACTTCATACATCTGCAGCCCATTCGTTTAAGAATACCTTTCTCTTTTAAACTTTATCTTCTCACCACCACTTCTGTTCTCCTTCTTTCACTAACTCTCCCTAACCATCATACTTCCCCTTCTCTTCCAAAAATGTTTCTCTATATTCACATTCCCGCCTCCCGTTATAATTTCTAAACCTGTTTCCCCCGTCTCTCTTCTAACAATATAATTTGATGTATTCCTTGCCAATGCCAGTGTCTAACTCACATACCTTTCTTATTTATCTCTTTAATATCGCCCTACCCCCACAACTCTACTCTATACAATAGCACACTCGTGACTTGCGAGTCGAACAATTTTATTTTTTTTTCAAAATCAGCTACAAACAACTTCTTTTGCAATCCCCACATCTGCCTCATCCTCGCATTTGCCCTCTAAACCCTCTCTTTTGTATGACCATCTACTCCCCTATTCCTCGAAAACAGGAAGCCCAGGTACACAACCCTTTTCTCCTTCTTTAGTATATTTTTCTTTCCCTTCCACTTACACTTCCATCCCTTATCCCTTCCACCTTATTTCCTGAACACCACAACCTTGGAATTTTTTACATTCAACTCTAACCTATTCTTATTAAGGTATCTACTTAAACTCTTTATCATCTCCTTTAAAGCCTCCTTGCTTTTCGCTAGCAGCACTAGTTCGTCTGAATACTTGAGTGACTATATCCTAACCTTTCTTACCCTAGCTCATCTTACTACTCGTTGCGTCCACCCTTCATCCATCTAGAACTTCTCTAAAATCCCCTCCCCTCCTCTCACTATATTTTCCGTACCTTTATATACCTTCTTTACTCTCTCAGTTAGGCCTCTCTCTATTCCCCTTTCCACCATGCCTTTCATAACCTTTCTCTATTAACTGACGTGGGGCTTCTGATAATATTTATTTTTCAATTTGATAAAATGGTTGTTCATTCACGCGTGATATCAGTAAAGGTTTCAAGACTTAGATCTTTTATCGATAATCATCATACTTCTTAAGCAATTTAAAAATTAATAACATATTTTAAATATGTTTTGCAGTGCAGAATTGCGTAGTATCAAGCCAAGGTGTGAAATTTATTGAAATCACATTCAGAGTTTAAATATTTTGAAAGGGACGTGAATCAATGCTTCCCGTCTAACAATTTCTGTTTTTCATCGCCTCTAGAATGGTTAAAACTGCAGAATGAAAATTTGCAGAATTACGTAAAATAACTCACTTTTGAATTTTCATTTTCAAGTGAACAATAGACCAAGAGCTCAACTTTATTTGGTGAGAAAAGGTATGAAACAAATGTGAAAACTGTGCAATGGAAATTTGGAATCTGACTATCGTAGAGCAACTCACATTCATATTTTTATTTTAGGGTACATAAAAATCTGTGACAAAAACATGAGACTGAATCTTAAAACTGAAAATTTAAATTAACCAGGATTTTTCACTCAGATGTACTAATATGCAAATTAAAAGTGATTTCATGAGTTTTTTTACATTCTAATTATGGGTTCAAACAGGAAATTTTCCAAAAGAATTATTGTTTTAAGTTTGAACACAGAATTTAAGTTACGAAATAAAATTTTAAGTTTGGGACAGTTTTGGAATAGGTATTTCAGTAGAGAAATACAATATTGTCAGCTAGGGCATATAAGTCCCGTAAAGAATTATAATTTTTATTTTAACGCAGGAAGTATTGTAAAGAATTATAATTTTGACTTTGGAACAAGGATTTTTTTTTAAATTTATAATAATAAAAGTCAGAATTCGTTACAATTTTTAACTTTCCTCTTCTCAATTAAAAAGAAATACAGTCACTGTATTTCTGCAGTAAAATAGAAAAGTTTTTAAGTAAGTAAAATTCTGACTAGAAACAGGGAATTTTGAAAATTACTTTAACTGTGACTTAGCATGAGTGATCTTATGAAAGAATTATAATTCTCAGGTTGGACGTGGTATAAATAAATCGTTAAATAAAATTTCTAAGAATAATTATAATTTTGACTTTTGATGGAATTTCATAAGGAATTATAATTTTGTTTTGAAACAGATAATTTTTTACATAAAACGGGAAATTTTTTCAAAAAATTTTCATTATGATTGATATAAATGGTAATTTAAAAAACAATCACTGTTCAAAAACAGAATTCGTTTGATTTTGAAAATTTCTAGTTCTGAATAATAATTTTTTTAAATTAATTTTTTCTTGCTAGTAAAAATTTAGCAGAATTAAAAACTTTTCTCTTTTAAATTTTAGAAAATGGGAGCTTCTATGTTTCTGAATTATTGTAGAAAATGTCGTGAAAAAATATCATTGTAACTTACACAGAGAATTTCCGTAGAGAATTTTAATTCAAACTTGAGGACAGAGAATTTTAGTTAAAACTTATTATTCAACTTGGAAGAAAACATTTTTGAAATGAAGCGGGAATTCTAGGAAATAATTTTGATTTGGATTTTGAAGAAGTGAATTTCCAAAAAACGACTCTTAAGATTCAAGATTATAATTTTGTTTACAAAATTATTAGTTCAGAATTAGAATTCTAGTTCTTATGACTCTTCTTATGTATTATTCCGTACATTTGACGCAAATGTAGAAAGCACTGATTTGTTTTTTAAAATGCCTCATAATTTATATTAGATTTTCAATTTTAATAATAATTATATCTGATTATTAATAACAAGATATGTTATATTGAATGTATCCAATATTAAATATGTAAATGCGCCAAATTAACATTTATTTGTGAAAATTTGTGAGTGCTTTTTACATGAAGTGCTTCATATTACGTTTTCAGATTTCAATATCAGGGCACGTTGTGGGGCAAAAAAAAACGTCCATGCAAAAATAGATTTTTAAGAGAAAATTATCATCCATCTTGAACACTCTTTACCAAGAAAAAATTAATAATATTTGGCATTAAACTCTTATGGACGATATTTGACAAGAATGAATGATTCCTTTACTTAATAACAAACATGAAATAAAGAATCATTTTTTACTTCTGAAAACTTTTAAGAACTTTTGAAATAAAGCAACTGTCCAAAAAATATGTGCAATAGCTAAGCAAATGTTAACGAATTTATTGAGCTTTTACAAACAAAAAAAACAATGCTTATTCCAACCAAAAAATGTTTTGACAAATTACAAGTTCATTTAACAAATGAGCAATTCCATGCCAAATCATCTGCAGAATTTAAGGTATTGTTAGTACTCTTGATAAAAATGGTAGTATTTGCTCTCTTATGTAATGAAAGAAAAACCCTTATATGTTTTTTTAAATATTCGAAAAACTTAGGAGATATTTAAACTTGAAAATGTTGGTCTTTTTTTTTAACTCTCATAACACTCTCGGGCGCTCTTTGAACTGGGCTCGTCATACCACGGCACCAAAGTAATGAGAGTTAAAAAAACATCGAAATTTTGAAATTTGAATATCTTCCACGTTTTTTGAATTTTTTAAAAATCATCTTAGGATATTTCTTCCAACACCTGAGGAAACAAATACTACAATTTCATCAAGATTACTAACAATGGCTTAAATTCTTTAGATGATTTGACATGGAATTGCTCAAATGCATTATTTGGCTGTTATTCAGAATTTTTACTCTTTTTTAACGTTATCAACTATAAATAACAAATTTTCAAATTTTTTTGAAAAATCTGAAACGATCAACTGATGTTATTGCTATTAATAATTTAATTAACGTAGTCGTACTCAGTATATACTATTATATATTAACAAGTAATTCAGTTTCTTAAACAAATCATCAATTGTTATTGAATAATAGCAAGGAATTATTGCTAAGTTAATTTCAGTATACTCCACATGAAAAACGCAATTATTAGCTCAAAAATACATAAGATATTAACAGTTTGTTCGCAAAGTTTTTGATAATACTAGCAGTAATGAATCGTTATATAAGTGTCTAAAAAAAGTTAAAAAATTTGTCACTAACAGTTAGTAACATAAATAATAAGGTTTAAATGCTGCAAAATAGCTAAATAGTGCATTTGTTTAATTCAGATTATTGAAAAAATTATTAATCCTATAGAAACGATTGAAATTTTTGCAACGTAAACAAATTATTTGTTATCGCCCCACCGACTCTAGAAAATCATAACTTATAGAAAAATGAACATATCGGTATCGCAAAGGTCTCATTTTAAAGAGAAAAGGTGCATCTAATCACTTAAAATTTGGTGAAAATCCTGATGGAATACTACACTCAATAGTAATAATACGCGAAAAAACAACCACTAGCAGTGATAATGCGCTTAAAACACGACTTTTAATAATGTTCAGCTCACATCTATTTTTAAACGACATCAAAATCATGTGCAATATAAGTGTCGGAGAAAAACTCCTTTCAACAGTAGCAATGTGAGTGAAACCGTAATAGGAAATATGATTATAATCTTTTCGTGCATTAGGGGTGCCTTTTTCTCAATGTAGGTTAGTTTTTAAGGAATGTAATGGTCCGTAAATCTGTTGAAATGTATTTAAAAATAATTATGCTTTAATTTAGACGAGGATGAAATCACAGGAAATAAGATAATGTTTTTATTCATTCGAGGGCCCTTTTCAAAGCAAGGGTATTTTAAAAGTGTTCTTATGGTCCGTAAGTTTCTTTTGATACTCCTGCAGGTTTCGAAATACTTATTCTTCAATTTAGAGCAGGATAAGGTTACAGGGAAAAAAATATAACATTCAATACATTGGGGGTGCTTTTTTCTTAATTTAGAGGTAATCCATAAGGGTTGAAATGACTTCCTCAATTTTGAGATTGATAAAATAATAGGAAATTAGATAATGATTTTTTTAAGGACTTGGAGTGGTTTTATATATAGGGGTTGCTCATGATTGTAGAAAAATAATACAAATGTTTGTTTTTTTACACAATAAGTACTTATAAATTTAGGTTAAACATATACCAACTGTGCCCAGTAGGGTTTTTCGATTTTTCATACATATGTACGTATGTATGTATACAGGGTGATTCTTTCATCTTCAGACATCGAAATATCTAAAAAAATAAGTTTCTAACCAAAAAATTGTCCTTTAAAAAAACTTTTTATATTTGAGGAAAAGCGATTTTGCAAAAATTACCCTTACACCCTCACCCTGGAGGCAGGAGAGCAAGTAACTTGAAAATTTCAAATGAAATCCTATATTTTTTATCACAGACTCAGATTCTTCTTTAAAAAATACGTGAGTTTTATCCGAAAATTTTTTTTTTTTTTTAAATTCTTAAGTTAATACCACCCACCACTAGGGGGTGGAGTGTTGGGCAAATTTTTGCGGAGTTGCCTTTTCCCTCGAAAACTACACTTTTTTATTATGGACGCAAAAATTCACCCTATACCCCAGCCGGTACGGGCGGGAGAGGTGTAACTTAGGAATTTCAAAAGGAAAAAAAAATTAAAAATTAAAAGAAAAATTTTGCAAGAAACTTACGTATTTTTTCATGGAGAATCTGAATTTGAAATTAAAAATATAGGTTTAAATTGAAAAATATAAAGTTCCCCTCCTTCCTCCTCCAGGGGGTGGACTATGAGATTAATTTTTGCGAGGTCGCTTTTCCCCCTCAAAAATAACAAGTTTTTTTCAAGAACGTTAGATGCGTATTTCTTGGAATATTTCAAAGTGTCAAGATGAAGGAATCACCCTGTATATATAATAATAAAAAGGACAAGCAACCACCGCATGGTCCCACTGGGAGCAGTTG
>JAUELO010416558.1:0-14218 GCA_032357855.1 Amphibolips quercusostensackenii | reverse complement strand
CCTAAAATGTTCTTTTTAATTTTTTTTTTGGATTTCAAAAATGTGCTCACTTTTTAAATTTTCATCCAAAATGGCTAGCTAGCGAACTTGACCTTCAGTTTTTGACACTCAAAGCGTATACCAAAGGATAATCTAATAGATCAATTTTTTCAAAAGTTATCGTGCTCACAGGCAGGCATACATACAGACAGACATACGTACAGACAGACACATTCGTAAAAACCTGTTTTTTGGGTTCAGGGGGTCTCAAAACGTGGAAATTTGACAAAATCCGAGAGGGGGGGCAATTTTACACAAATCTAATACCTTCTTAACATAGGATGAGAATGTAATAAAAAGATTTTTTAAGAGTTTAAAGTTTGGAAGTCTCTGCCGTAATATCGTTAACGTATCCAGCTGCTATCTTCAAGTATTCATAAGGCTTTTTTTTGAAGTGTTATAAAATTTTATGAAAAATATGTTTACTCTCCATGAACGGTCCCGTATGGACATATCATGGTCCTAGGACCCTGGAGTTTTATATCACTTTTTTGACAAAAACCAGTTAATAACACCAGAAGATGATCTTGTAATCTATTCCTGTAATTTAAGTCTGATTTTGTGATGCAATGTCTTAATAGGTAAAATTTATTAAATGAAATTTGTACATGAAATGTGGAACAACAATATGCTATATACTGCCATGCAGTTGCACGTTGCAAGATTAAGATGATAAAAATAAAAAAAGATGACAATCATTCCAAGCTCAGCTTTTCCTGACAAAATGACATTATCTTGAATTGATAATACTGCTAAGCTACAAGGGCACGAAGTTTTACCTTCAATTCAGTACACCAAAGTTTCGACATTCCTACGGTTAAATGTTGCATCAGTGTTCTAAGTATTCTTAATATAAATAAGTTAAAAATAGTTGCTTTTCATTATGAGTAAACGACCCTTATGTAAAATAGAGTGATTAAAAATGGATTTAAATTTTGTTTTCTTGCTGGGAAATGATACTTTTAATTACGCTCTTGTTCCCTAATTCTTTAGTTGTAAATTTCCTGAATTCATGAAATTCTTTCACTTGTTAGATTATAAAATTATTATAGAACTGAAAACAATTTGGGAATTCACGAAATTCTATGAATTTAGAAATTACGTGAATTTAAGGATTCACGTAAATTCAACCAATTCACGCAATTCTATAAATTTAAGAAATTCAAAGAATCCATGAAATTTAAAAAATGCAAAGAATTCATGAAATTTTATGAACTAGAATATCGGTTTATTTTTTTAAATTTTGTTATAGACTTTACAGAAAACCTTACATGATTTGAAAACGTATATGATTTAGGGAAGATTTTTTATATTGGCACAAAAATCCCTGTAAATTCAATATGAATGACACAATTTTGTTATTTACTTCCAATTCTTAAAAATTAGCAGACTACCTTTCTCATTGATAAAATATGTTTCGCTATCTGCATAATTGTCTGACACCGTACTTTTAACATTTTTTAATATTTAACAAACATAAGAAATACATAAATTGAATAAATTAAATGTTAAATGTTTCTTTTAGATGAAATATTTATCAAAGTAGAATTAAATTCAACTATTCGAATTTGATTAGAAATTTTTTATAAGATTCTATTTATTACGTTTTTTTGACATGCTTGTAACACAGATCTTTTCAATTATTTCATTTTTATATTACAATTTTGAATTAAAGTTTAACAGTAGGAAAAATTTGACATTCATGTACACGAAAAAACTGAATAAAAAGGCAAAATCTATAATGTAACGTTTTACCTATAATCAAGACAGACGTATACAACATTCCTTTAATTTATATTTGACACAAGCGCAATTACGTAACTCTAATGCTAATTAACAGTCAAAACGCCATATTCGCAGTAAATTTAAAATGATAATTCTTCTATATTTTGATTTCATTACATACATTCAAATCAAGTTTTGAAAATCAAAACTCACTGCAAACTGTAATTTCTGCTAGTTTCATTAAAAATGTCACTACTTTGTTAAAAATTTTAGTTGTTTCGAATTAACTTTCCTCAATAAAAATTTAACTATTTCATGTTAAGTTGAAAATGAATCTTTTTCAGTTAGAAATTCAGTCACTTTGTCTTTGTTGGTAGAATGATTAAACTTTTTGGTGTCTGATTCACCTTTTTGGTTAAAAATAATTTCTTTCGTAGAAAATCTAACTATTAGGTTGAAAATCCATGAAGAAAATCTAAATTTGGGTTATTTTTTTTTTTGCTAAGCATTGTTCTTTGTTCTTTAAAAATTAATATTTCTGTTCGAAAATTCATTTCTTTAAATAAAAATTAGCTTTTTTCATTCAAAAATAATGTTTTTTCCAAAATTTCTGTTTTCCAGATTTTTTTGAAAATTTATCTTTTTTATAGACATTTAATCTTCATAGTTAAAAATTTATCTCCTTGGTTGTAGATTTTACTAATTTGTTAGAAATCTATCTATGTATTAAAAATTTTTCTTTTTTCTGGTAGAGGATTTCCGTTTTTGGTTAAAGAATAATTTCCTTTATTAAAAATTCAACAATTAGTTAAAAAATTTATTCAAAATTGGTGGAACATTATTCTTTTTGTTTACAAATTTATTTTCTCAATTAAAAATCAGTATTTTTATCAAAAATTAAACTCGAAAAATTTAATTATTTCATTTTTTGTTGAGGAAGTATCTTTTATGGTAGAAAATTAATTTTTTCAATTGAAAATTTTATTTTTTGGTTGAAAATGAAACTATTTTAGTGGGAATTCGTCTATTTTGTAGAAAATTAGTCTTTTTGTAGAAAATTTATCTTGTGCATTGAAAATTCAACTATTAGATTACAAATGTATTTTTTTGCTGATGATTTATTATTTTATGTGAAAATTACTTTTCTTGCTTGAAAATTTGTCTATTTTGTGCAAATTCCTTTTTTCTTTGCTTGAAAATTTATTATTTTTTGAATTCAAGAAATTCAAAGAATTTAAGGAATTCAAGAAATTTAAGAAATTTAAGAAATTTAATAAATTCAAGAAATGTAATAAAATCAAGAAATTTTATAAATTCAAGAAATTCGAAGAATATAATGAATTCTAGAAATTCTGTAAATTCAGCCAGTTGAAAAATTCAAATAATTCAATTAATTTAAGGAATTTGCTTTACTCAACGAATTCAATAAATTTAATGAATTAAAGGCATTAATTGAATTTCAGGAATTTCATAAATCCAAGAAATTCTATAACTCAAAGACATTCTACAAATTCAAAAAAAATTTATAAATTTAAAGAATTCAAGACATCTAAGAAATTTAACCAATTTAGAGAATTCGAGCAAAAGGGAATTCAAGAAAATCAATGAATTAAAGAAATGCAAGAATTTAATAAATTTGAAAAATTCATGGAATTTAAGGGATTCTATGAATTTAAGTAATTATATAAATTTAATCAATTACATGAATTCAAGGAATTTAAGTAAGTTATAAATCTAAGGAGTTTTATAAACCTAAGGAATTTTATGAATCCAAGGAATTCTATAAATTCAAGGAGTCGTATGAATTTTAGGAACTGTATGAATAAAAGGAATTGTAGAAATTTAAGGAATTTAACGAATCTAGAGGATGAAAGTAATGTGGAATTGCATAAACTCAAGGAATTAAATAAATTCATGCAATTTATTAATTTCAAGCAATTTATTAAATTCAAGAAATTTGGAAAATTCTATGAATTCGAGGAAATTAATGAATTCAAGAATTGTAGTTAATTCAAAGAATTCAAGAAATGTACAAAATTCAAGAAATTGAAGATTTTTTATATATTCAATAGATTCTATAAATTACAGAAATTCTCTAAATTTAATGGATTCTATGAAATGAATTTTTTCTGAAAAAAAATTTTCTCAATCATTCCGCTGGGAATCGAACCAGATGTCGTCCTATTGCCGGTCGGTCGCTTTTACTACTAAGCTACTAGAGGGATCAGAATAAGAATCTTTTTTTTAGAAACACGTAATCTTTAACAGTAGATATAAGTCAATACAAGAAATCTGTATTATCATTAGAGATGGTAGCAACCGAATAGTGAAGAATCCTTTTTCAAAAAAAATTTATATAATTATTTAATTTAAGTCTGAAAAAGGTGTTGATTTGTCTAATACAAGAGATACCTTAAATCTATTGCTTTGATTTCTAATTTTTCAGTGTGTGAAAAGGATTCTTCACTATTCGGTTGTTACCATCTCTATTGAGAATACAGATTCCTAGGATTCTAGAAAGTCAAGGAATTCTATAAATTTAAACAATCTTATGAATTCAAGGAATTCTGAAAATTGAAGCAATCCCATAAAATCAAGAAATTATATTGATTTAGAGGATTCTATAAATTCAAAGAATTTAGATAATGCAAGCAATACGGAATCTAGAAAACAAAAGGAATTTTAGAAATTCAAGAAATTTAAGGAATTTAAGGAATTGAGAAAATGCACGACCTATGGAATCATGAAAGGTCAAGGAATCAAAGGAATTCAAGAAATTTAATAAATTTAAGAAGTGTTATAAATTAAAGTAATTTAAGAAAATAATTAATGTCAACAACTTTAAAAAATTTAAAGAATTTAGGGGATTCGAGGAACTGAGGAGATTTAGATATTCTACGAATTGAGAGAATTTCAGAAATTCTATGTATTCAATAAATTCTATGAATTCAAAGAATTCTATAAATTTAAGCAATTACATTAATTTGAGGAATTCCATGAATTCAGAGGATTTTAAAAATTCAAGAAATTCAAATAATGCGAGTAAAATGGAATTGAGGAAACTTAATGAATCAGAGAAATTTTAGGAATTATGGAATTCAAGGATAAGAGGAATTAAATAAAATCAAGAAATGCAAGGAATTAAAGAAACTTAATAAATTCAAGAAATGCAATGAATTAAAGAAACTCAATAAATTCAAGAAATGCGAGGAATTAAAAAATAAATAAATTCAAGAAATACAAGGAATTAAAGGAATTAAGAGAATGCACGTGATTTGGAATTAAGAAAACTTGAGAAATTCAAGGAATGCAAGGCATTCAAAAAATTTAATGATTTCAAGAACTTCAGCAATGAATTCAAAAAAATTAAAGAAATTTTGAAAATCCGAGAAATTTGAAAAATTCAATTCCTCAAGGAGTTAAAGATATTCAAAGAAATCAAGAAATCTAGTGAATTCAAAGAATTCTGAAAGTTCAAGGAACTCAAGGAATTCGATAAATTCTAGGAATTTAGAGACTTCAGAAAGATATTCAGAGAATTCTGTAGACCCAAAAAATTCATGGAATTCAGGGAGCTTAAAGATTTTACAGATTTTAATTTGCTTGAGCAGCCATCACAGTAGTCGATAAACTGCCTTTTCCCCTTAGCACGCATACATTTGTTCAAAAAGCCTGCCTAATAATAATAATAATAATTGATGCATGGATCAAATTGATCCTTTAGAATAATTTATACTTTGTAATTCACGTTGTGATTGGCTTTAGGATCAAGAAATATGTAATGCTTGATTTTTTTACAATTTAAACAGACGTTTTGACCTAGATGGGGGTCCTTATTAGTTTTTTATTCTGAATGATATCGCAAGTTACATTTTATTCAATTTTTGTCTCTTCCTCACTTTCACTTACAAGTTTATTCATTTGTAAAAAAATGAGTCTCGAATAGAGTTTCCACAAATAAACAACCTTGTAAGTGACAGTAAGAAAGAGACAAAAATTGAATAAAATGTAACTTGACATCTTCTACAGAATAAAACACTGATGAGGACCCCCATCTGGGTCAAAACGACTGTTTTACTTGTAAAGAAATGAAGCGTTTCTTATTTCTGGATCTTAAAGCCAATTAAAAAGTTAAATGCAAAAAATCAAAAAATAATAATATTCATAAATATTATTTAGAGATATACAAATTTTTAGATGATTCAAGGAATCCAGAGAATTCAAATAATCCCGAGTATTCAGAAAATTCTGAGAATTTTAGAGAATTCAGGGATATCAGAGAATTGAGGGAATTCATGTTATTTTGTGGCATTAGAAAGATTTCAAGGCAGTTAAAGAATTTCTAAGATTCTGAAATAGCTTAAGAGAATTATAGGCACGTTAACAGGAAACCCAGTATACAAAGAATTCAAAAAACTTTGAATAATTAAAAAGAATTTGATACAAATATTTTTTCGTATCAGAAGATCAACGTCAGAGTTGTCGTGTTAGACTTACGCTCCGAGAGACGTTCTTTTAACATAGAAATGCCAAAATTTCTTATTAAACTCGATTAATAAAAGCTTATAAAAAGGTTTTATGATATCCGGGGTCGTTCAATTTGAATTAAGATCTTCTTCCTGCCTTTCAAATAATACTAATGAATTAACTTGTATCATTCTTACAGCTTCAGTCGGTTTTGCAGGTTAGGAGCAACATAAAAAGTAGGAATCAAATTCATTTTCAAGCTGAAACAATAATAAGATTTCTAATCTAATTAATAAGTTGCATCTTTAATTTATTTTTGCATTAACTTAGGCTTCAATATTAATGGATGGGAGTAATCCTAAGGTGGCACAGTAAAAGGTGTGGTAAAAAACAGAGGGTAAGCATAATTCAATGGCGCTTTGATGTCTTTACTCAGGTACAAAAATTCCTTATCTAAAATTTTATGTCATTCGGAGCAGTGTGGAGTGATTTTTGCAGTCGCAATGCAGCGCAAGGTGAAAAAGTCGATGTTTGCTATTTCTCAAAATAGTGGTCCTAAATCGACACCCCCTGTTCCTAAATCTGCAAATAATTTTTTATGCTTGGATGCGAGAAAAAGGACAGGTTATGCAAGTTTCAGAAGGAAGTGAAAACATTAAAACTACATACAATATAAGAACATGTAAAATATTGTCAAACTTTATTTATAGGATGGAAACATTCCTTTATCACAAAAAGGAAGGACATGCAGTTAAAACACAACGAAACTAACAAAACCCACAAAAGACGCGTGACATAGAATGGAAACACAACAAAGAAAATAACACAAATGACAATAAAATCAACAAAAAAGGTACCGATTTAGGACCACCTGTTTAGTGCCGACTAAGGACAACTACAAATATTGACACATTTGATACTATTATGCACACGAAACGAATCCGAATGAAAAATCGTTTTTATCAGGCGAAAGCACAAAGAACACAGAATCTAACGGACTTTATCGATTTAAGTTTTCATAATATTCACACACCTGTAGCTGCTTTAAAAAAATTAAAGAAAATAAAAATTCCATATGCACAAAAAATGTTTATCTCGTTAACGCTGTGAAGCGAAAACTAAGGTGAATATGGTCAGCGTAAATGACGTCTATGTATCAACCTGGGATACTTTAAAATGTTTAAGCCAAAACGTGTGCTATCTCTGAGAAACGCGACGTGCACGCTTTTCCTACAGTGCCGACTTAGGACTACTTCCCCGTGATTGAAAAACGATCCTAATGTAAAAGTATATCTCAAACCTAAATTTAAAAATGTTTCTATAAATAAAATTTAAGGACGAAAATTCGTATCTTAAATCAAACTTCATCTTTATTTTTTTCCTGTGTTCAGGTTTGTTAGAAAATGGTTTTCACATTTCACAACCAACGCCATCCACCTATAAACAAGGTTTACGACTACTGAAATTGGACAATCCCATCGTGGTCATGCTTACGCGTCGTATTGGTTCTAAAACTGAGATGCTTGGCCGTGGCTTGGCTGTACATCCACGTTTCGTCGCAGTGCACCGACTGGAACTCCGGACAGGGTGTAGGGTTTCAGCGTATCAGGACGAAAAGCTTAAGCATTTTGTGACAGGTGATATTATCTTAGGACCCAAAGACGATGTTGCCCTGATTAAAACTACCGAACTCATTCTGTTGGACGATAAATATTCTTTAGAGAATGGTTTCTCTAAGTGTGGATATAGTCCGCGAGAATATGCTTGGGTGAAATGGTACATGGAAGGCTGTATTAAGGAAAGTACAACGCTGATACGACTATATCGAAAAAATGAAGAATAGTAACGTCTAGCGCAGAAATTAACGTGAATCATGGGACGGGCAGCGTAGAGCTCAAAATGCGGGAATTGAAAAAAGGGACATCGAGAACTTTTGTGAAATTATTAAAATCTTTGTCAAATCTTTATGAAATTAGTGAAAACTTTGTGCATTCATCGAAATCATTAAAATCTTCTTGCAATATTAAATATCTATCTGAAATCTTTGCGACATATTTGAAATCTTTGTAAAATTTTGAGAAAATTATTTCTGTTCGTGAAATCTTCCTAAAATTTTTGGAAATCTTTGCGAAATATTTGCAATATTTTTGTAATATTTAATTATATCTGTAAAATTATTCGAATTTTTGTGAAATCTTTTGGATTTCATTAAAGCCTTTGTGAAATATTTTGAATCTATCCAAAATCTCTGCGTAATCTTTACAATCTTTGTGAAATCTTTAAGAAATCATTGAAATCTGCGTGCGATCTTTGAAATCTATTTAAAATTTTTGCGAAATAATGTAAAAATTTGTGAAACTGTGTGACATTTTTAGAAATTTATACGAAACATTTAAAATATTTTATGATATTTGCAAAATTCTTAAAATCTTTGTGATTTTCTATCTTATTGAAAATCTTTGAAAAATTATCGAAATCTTTGCTCACTGCTTGAGATCTATCTGAAATTTCTGTAAGATATTTGAAATCTTTGTGAACTCTTGGAGAAGTCATTGAAATCTTTGTGAAATTTTTCTAAAATCTTTGGGAATTTTTGGGAAAAATTTAAAATCTTTTTTAAATATTTATTAATATTTGTAGGATTATTTGAATCTTTGTAATATCTTTGAGAAGTGATCGAAGTCTTCGTTAAATATTTTTAATCTACCCAAAATCTTAGCAAAATCTTTAAAACCATAAAAAAATCTTAAATAAATCACTGTAATTTTTGTGAAATCTTTGGAATCTATCTGAAATCTTTGCGAAAGAATTGAAATATTTGTGAAATCTTTGGGATATCATTAAAATCTTTGTGCACAATTTAAAAACTATCTAAAATTTTTGTGAAATATTTGAAATATTTTTAAAATATTTGATAATATTTGTGAAATTATTAAAATGTTTGTTAAATATTAGGAAAATCATGGAACTCTTTGAATAATACATTAGACCTATCCGAAATCTTTGCTCAATATTAAATATTTGTAAAAAATCATTAAAATCTTTGTGTAATCATTGAAATTTTTTGAAAATCTTTGCAAAATAATTGATGTAATCGTGAAGTATTTTAAATCTATCCGAAATCTTTGCGAATGTTTTGTAGAATTTTTTAAATGTTTCGGAAATCGTTTAAATCTTTATGAAATATTTAAAATATTTTTTAAATATTTGGTGGTATTTCAGAAATTTCGTGAAATCTTTGAACAATCATTGCAGTCTTCGTGAAATATCATAAATCTATCCCAAATCTGTGCTGAATATTTGAAATCTTTGCGAAATATTCAAAATCTTTGTAAGACCTATGGGAAATTATAAAAATCTTTGTGCAATCTTAAAAATATTTTGGAAGCTTTGCAAAATATTTTAAATATTCTTGATAACGTTGCGAAATATTTGAAATCTTTGTGAAATCTATGGAAGGTCATTAAAGTATCTGTAAAATCCTTGTCAATATGAATTTTATATCTGTATTTCTTATCTTTAATTTATTGTTTATTTATGATTTATGATTTATGTAAAATTTCAACATAGTATAGTATTATTATGCTATGTACAAATTGTGCCATTTAATGTTATGAGACTAAGCCCCTGCCCCCACCTAGGAAAAAAAGGCTTTGCTGTTTCCGCACTGTGGGAAGGATGGGCGGCTTTAGATATGTAAAGATCCAAAAAGGGTATACTGTAAAAAGTAATTTTATCTGTATCTACATACACAGAAAAACAGTGGGCTTATTTTCTTCGCATCTTATTTATTATGGGTTTGAAATGAGATATTTTTTTTTAAATGAGAATACTTTAAGAGTGAAATTGTACCAAAAACATAATTGCATTCTGATTTTTCGGTGTCTGATTTTTGTTGATCAACTTTTCTCTCAGTAATAATAAATTATAATAATCAAGTTTATATTTAAAGTGCAGTCAATTACGAGATGTTAGTTCCAGGAAATTACAATTTTACAAAGGTTAAGGTGTTTGTTGTATATCCATTCTGCAATCGAATATTCTTAATGAATGATCATAAAAGTTACGTATATGTGACCGATACCTTATCCGAACTGTAATTCAGTATAGCGATTCATATGTATAATTCATACTTATATATTTAATCACAATTATAGTTATTTTGTGTAGAGTCTATGTATTGAATAAACATAAATACAAATCTTCAAAATACTATAATGCTTTTTGTTTTTATTATTTATATTTTTAGTGCCGTATTTTTGACTTGCAAATAAAATGCAGAAGACAGTCGTCCTTAAATCTCTCCGTATCCTTGAAACACACGAGTACCTGACCGTAATACGCAGCGCAGCTACAGTTACTGCGCTCGCAGTGAATGTTACGGTTTACTCTGCAGGCATTACTGCGCGCACCGTTTTTTGCTTTAGCAGTGAAGAGTATATGTTCTATTAGGAGTCTTGCACGCGCCTATAAATTTGTTTTTGTAAATTAAAAAAGAATAAACTAAATACCTGTTTTTCTGTTATTTACTTTTAATTAATTTTCAAAAGTAATCACCCAGATATCACAAAAAAATCGGGGAAAATTTCCAGAGAGATTAATTATAAACCAAAAATATAATAATAGACTTTAAATAAGAAGAATTGATAAAAAATTTCTTTTCTATTAAAAGAATCATTTTGAAGTCAAAAGAACCAATTTTTTAGTGAAGAAAAGTTGTAATCATAAAATAAAGAAAAATTGTAAACAAAATATATAATATCTAGTAAATTTAGAGAAATTTAAGGAAAGGAGTAAGAATGCGATGAAATTCATTTAAAAAATTAAGCTGAATTTAAAAAGCAGTCAAGTGAATTAAAAAAATTTGTAATTGTGAAAAAATTTAATGAATCGAGTAATTTTGAGATGAGTTTCAAATATTTAAACAAAATTTAAAAGAGTTTGATAAAACACCTGAGAACTTAAGGTTAATGTTTAAGACTTTGAAATGAATTAAACAAGAACTTTTGAAAAATGTATTGAATTAATTAGAATTACGTGAATTTTAAACAATTTAACAGAATTCAGAAGAATTCAGGGCAAATTCAAAATAATTGCAAAAAATATTTAAAAATCTCTTTAAATCTCTAGACCCCTACGAAAAGCCTCATTTATTATGAGGATTCTTTTAAAATCCATTAACTATTTATATAAATGTGAATATTTTTCATAACTTTCGGTATTTTACAAAAGTCCAAATAATATTTCAAAGGTTTCAATAATTCTCAAAAATTTTGAAATATTTTAAGAACTAAACATATTTTTAAAAAATTTCAGGAATTTTTTTTTAAGCTTTGAAAGTTGCAATGAATAGCGGGATGCCTTATAGGATTTAAAATATTTTAGAGTATTTTAAGAGGGTCCAAAGAAAGGCTTATAGATTTCAATAATTTGTCGATATTCCTAAGGATTTCACGGATTCCAGGGTATTTTCCAAACTTCCAATGATCTTTGAAAAGCTGTTAAACGTTTCAGGTCATTCAAAAATTTTTTAATGGATAAAAATTTTTTTCAGCGTATTTGGAGTATTTCGACTAATTTTTAATTTGTTTCAGTAATTCAATAACATATCAAAGAATTTAAAATATTCTACGGTATTTTTCAATATTTTGAGGGATTTCAAAATATTTCAAAGGATTTACAATAGTTTAAGTAATTTGACAGGATTTTAAGGAATTTGTAACATATTCTAATAACGTAAAAGGATTAAAAAGGATTTAAGATATTTAAGGGTATTTGAAAAATTCCAAAAATTTCAAAAAAACTTGACCAAATTTTCACAGATTTTAAAAGGTTAGAAAGAATTTTAATTATTTTAAATGTCTTAAAAGATTCAAAAGAATTTTGAAGAAGACATGAAGAGAAGGGAGTGAGAAAGGAATTAGGAAAATGAATTTTAGGGATTATCGAGTGTTTTCAAAAACTTTAAAAAATAGCAATGGATTCTGAAAAATTTAAAATTATTTTACATATTTTACAGTGTCTTCAAAGATGACAATAAAATTTTTAAAGATTTTAGTGATTTTAAGGTATTTAAAATTTTTTTTTTAAATTTTAGGGAATTTCTAGAATTTCAGATGAATTTTGAGAAGCTTTAAAAAGTTTCCAGAAATTTTAAAATATTTTTAAAAAATTTTTACATTTTTTAAGGTATTTTAAAGATTCCAAGAAACTCGAAATTTATTTAAATAATTTTATGGAATTCAAAAAGAATTAAAAATTTTTTGGTGTATTTTTGAAAATTTCAAAAGATTTTGAAGAGCATTAAAAAATTGCGCCAAAAAAAAAGTCCAAGAAAGGTCTTCTTCAGTCCGACAGTGCAAATCGAACTGACCTCGCTTTATGTAACAGCTGTTCAGAGAGTGAGCTTGGTTATGATCATCAAAGTCCGTGCTCTTAGTGACGTGGTTTAAAATTGTGTGCAGTGTTGATACAGCGTCAATCAGTATGACTGTACAATGTAAAAAACATACTGCTTTTCATCAGAAATCATAAGAACAGTGCCAGAATTTAAGGGATTTCCTTGAAAAATTATTGACTCAGCAACATAAATTTTATCAAAACTTTTCAGTAGCAATAGAAATTGAATAAACGATTGCACATTGACTATATCGCAAGCTGCGAATATCTTCAAATTTTTAGCGTCGTAAACTTGTGATGTGCGGCAGTACCATACGCAAGGCGATGATCAGCTGATATCATTCGTCTTCAGCGCCGTCCAATCCCCTTGCGGCCGTAACTTCGACGGCAAGGGAATCTAGCAATAACTGTTACTGCGACATACGCAACAGTCGCTGCAGAGTCTTACACGGTGACGCGTAGTGACTTTTACAGTGTCGCAGTTAGATTTCCGTCTTCAACCGTAACCACAGCTGCCCAGCCACAACATGATTTTTCTGCAGAGCTCTTGCGGTCGGCGCAGCAACGGTTACGGTGAAAACTGCACCCGCTCTGGTATACTTCTCTCCGCGTAGCGTAAAGTTAAAAATAAAATCTATTCAAAAAGTCAATTTTCACTTAAGAAACTATTAAAATTTTACAGATTCTATTAGCGACAAATGAGTGAAAATTAAAAAAAGACTTTATTCGAAAATTTCACTTAATATGCTGGATTTCATAAAATTTTGTACTCGGTGGTTTTCTGAGTCTTAGAATATTAATTTTATGTTAAAATTTAAAAAGTTTACTGAAGCATTAAAAACATAATAAATTGGTACATAGATGTCCATAAAACTCAGAAGGCGGATGGTCTTTCAGTCACAAAACACGAACTTTGTGTCAAATATACAATATTTTGGATGTACTTGTGAAAAGGCATACCTCTGGTTATTTAAAAACTCCATTCGCCTGTGTATTCTAATGCGCTGATTATAAATATGGTAAAAGTGATAGCTGCAAATTTGATTTTTATTGTAAAGGCCATGGAAATCCTATGATGTTTTTTATGGGTTTTGACATTTATTTTAGCAAATACAAAAAAGTTCAGAAGAGTTGTCAAACAAAAGTTTTAGATTTCATCAAATTATATATTTTTGATTATGAACGTTTTTTCCTTAGGACTGATAGTTTCTGAGAAAATCTCTACTAAAATTTAGTAAAAGTAACAGGCTTAAATTCAGTAACTGCATTGTGAGACAAGTAAAAGCCGCTCATACTGCAATAATGATACCAATCTTGAAAAACTTTTGATTGCGCCTACGTCGGGAAAGCGGGCTCACTTTTTGCAATTGGCGTGCAATTAAAAACAAGTGATAAGAACAATTTCGGCAAATAAAATAAATAATTACTACACATTGTACAAAAAAGCGCGCCAAATGTTACCAACGAGCCTGCTGCTTCGACGCAAGCGCATGGGATGATTTTATTATTTGATTAAATAGCATAAGAAAAATAAATAATAATATCTGAATACACTTATCGTAACAAAATAGTATTTTTTCATGCTCTT
>JAUELO010416264.1:0-14221 GCA_032357855.1 Amphibolips quercusostensackenii | reverse complement strand
GGTATTCTTGAGGTGAAACCTTACTTCACACCTCCATCCCTGTATATAATCTCTCTGAACTTCCTTATTAACTCTCCTCCATTTTGGCCCTCAACCTTTAATGTTTTTGACCGTTAAAGTCATAAGAAAATCGATTATAGCTCTGTTTGCCAGTCGTGCCTCTCTCTCGTTTGTAGGATTAAACCGCTGTAGATTGATCAGAAACTTAGATTTAAGAAGGGTCAGTAGGGGAATAGTCAGGTAGAATTAGTTTCTCGCGGAATCCTAGCCCCTGTTGAAATCTATGACCAAGTACAAGTGGTTGCTTTCTGAGTTCTCAACTTATTGCCAGTTGATTCTGCAATAGACTTAGATTTTTCGAAATATTCAGAATCAATGTAGACTCTGATTATAGGGCATGGACTTTCAAAGGCAACCTTAGTCGATTTATTCTTTTGAACTGGACAAGGAACCTCCTGCAAGTTGCAATAGTCTTAGAGAGCTCACAGTAATAGAGGCCGACTTGCTTAAAGAATTTTTGATACGCGAGCTACCCGAACCTACGGAAAGACCTGGTTTAAATAATTTCACGAAACATTATATTAATGTGAACAACCACCCACCTATTAAGCAGTGATATTATTTAAAGTCGGGAACAAATATCGAGGCTCCCCACTTCTTTTGATTGCAACTCGCACAAAAAAATATCGCTGAATTGTCTAACAAAAAGCATCTGCAAGCTTAAAGTCTTTATAATTCAGCGATATGATCACTTTTATCCTAAAAAAATTTTGTCACTAGTTAGCGGGAAAAACGTACAAAAAAACAGCGTTTTTTGGCCTCCTTTTTTAAGGGTCCACTTTCACCTGTTACCAGAAATAGAGCAACATTAGAAAAAATCTGAAAAAAATGCACAGATATTCTTTTAACATTCCTGAATGCAATACATTTTTTAAAATTCAAATATATTCATTGATTTACTTTTTACGGTGATTTATTTACGAAAACTCCATCTTAAGAACGAATGAAGCTAGGAAACCGTTTCATGGCTCCACGTGTGCAGTTTTGTCTTGCGATTGCAGTGCAATAATTTAATCTATGATAAAATTATTCCAACGCAAGAAATATCATTTTCAATATTTTTGACTTAAATCAGTGTTGGTATGTGACCAGCTCTGACGGACAAGTGGCAGCAAAAAAGTACTATTTCTGTGACAATATTAATTCTAGAAGCAAGCCAAATGCCCCTAACAGATGTAATTGAACGAAGCAGGGCCATCTCAACGCCTTGAAAATATATTTACAAAGCGCGTCCTCAGAAAATCAAATCCAATCGCGAATATTAACCTAATTAAGAATATATACAATAGAAAAAATGTTTTAAAATAAATTTCTTTAAAAAATCCTAAACCCTGAATATCTTTTAAACTGACTGTAATTTTTTTATAAATGCAGAATATTATTTCTTACAGTTTTAGAAATGTTTCTAAATATTCCTAGAGAGCTGAGTTTTCAAAATAAAATTTTTTAAGGATTTTCCCAAGAATCATTACAACATTTATTTATTTTCTTGAAACCTTTCAAAATCCTTTAGAAACTTCAAAATTTTATTTCAAATGTAAGAAAATCTATATTTCGATCTACATTTTTGGAAATCTTTTCAAAAAGTATTTTTAGTATATTCTCAAAAATTCTAAATATCTATTTAAATCATTTGAATTTTTCTCACAGTTTTAAATAAATGCTGCGAATTGAAAGAAACTGCCTTTAAATTTTCTGCATGATTTTTCAAAAATTTGGAAAATCGTTTCAAATGTTTAATTTTATTCATTTTTATTTTAAAATGCATTATTCAAAATAAAAAATCATGTCAATTTACGTATAATGAGAATAAATCAAGTTTTGAAAAGGTTTTCAAAAATGAAGAACGAAATATAGATTTTTTCACAATTCAAATAAACTTGTAAAGTTACCTTTTACCTTCTAGCATATCCGGAGCAAACCCTAATTCCACCCCTAAGAATCTAAACAAATATAAACAATGACATAACTTCTAACATAACTTCCAGCTAATAATACGATAATTTGATGCCAGAATAATGCCCAGAAGGTATCACACCCATAACTCTACCGAAACACACCCATAAACAACACCTTCTAATTGAAGCGAATCGTAATAACATGACCCAACTACCAGAGCTACAATTTTTCTGTCGAAGATAGAATATTTTGATACTTAAATAATCCTGTAAAAGTATTACTTTCGTAAACGTTGCTGAGCACACCCCTTCACAACCCCTCAGAATTGAAAAAGTAATAAACAATAATGCAAAGTCCAGACCTGCAATTTCACTGTTGATAATAGAATCATTCAGTAGCAAAATAATGTCAAAAAGGTATCAAGTCCCCATGTATTCCGCAATACACCCAAATTCACCCCTAATAATATCAAAAATTAAAAAAATACCCAAAGTTACAAAACGAAAATAGTACGGCTTAAAAGGGTTACATTTAATGTACAATTTTAATGTTGAAGTTAGGATATTTTGACACTAAAATAATCCGGTAAAGGTATCACCCTCGTACAACTTGCTGAACACATCCCATTTCAACCCCTCAGAATTGAAGAAATCATAAAAATTTCTACAAAGTCCAGAAGTACATATTGTCTGTTGATAATAGAATCATTTAGTGTCAAAATGATGCGTAAAAGGTATGAAACTTCTATGTTTTCCGAAGCACAATCTTATTTAACCATAGGTAGTGAAAAAATTAAAAAATTAAGCTAATTTACAGAACAAAAATGGTATCACTTAAAAGAGTTTTATTTAATGTATTAAGATAGCAAAAAAGTTTTATCTGCCTAGCTTCTCTCGAACACTCCTTTTTTGTACCCTTTAGATATTCAAATTTGGAAACTAAAATGCTAAAACTGCCCTACAATGTTGTGAATTGAAATAGTTCTATTCGTTACCCATATATACACAAAAAAGTTTAATTCGCCTACTTCTTCTGAATCAACCTCGTTTTTTGCCCTTAAGATGTTAAAAAATCGACGCAACATCGAAGAAGGTTTGAACTTCGCAACGTTATACAATTTAAAGGCTTGAAATGGTTTCATTTCATGTCCAAGAATAGCAAAGAAAGTTTCCTGGCCTCTTCTTGAACACCCTCGCGAGAGCGTGTTTCAGAGACCTAAAATTCCATGACTTGGAATGCTTTCATTTGAAGCTTTCTATCCCTGAGGTAATGAAAAATTTAAACAAAAATTGTAAACAATACCCGAAGTGGTTCAAACTAATCCCCACAAAAACACAAGAAAGCTCTTGTAGAAAACCCTGTTTTTCCACGCCTATTATAATACACAAACAAATTTATAAAAATTGTTAAAAAGGACGACACTCCACGACCTACAGTTCTAATATCTTAAAATAGTTCAACCTAATAGTTGTAAGCCCAAGATATTTAAAAATAAAAAAAGTGCTCAAAATTCCCTAACTTCAGGACGTACAATTTTATGTTTAAGAATGGTTTCATTTTATGTCTAAAGATACCCAAAACAGCTTAAATTCCCTACCTCCCCCCCACACTCTCATTTTATACAAACAGTATATTCGACGTGTTAGTGTACATGCATTTAGGACCTCAAAAATTATTTATATTTAAAGTGAAATGACACTGGGGAATAATGGTGCGACGAATCAGATCACATCAATAACGGGAAGAATAACAGCGAAGATGAAGAAATAAATTCTGCAACGGACAGCCATCAAGAAACTGATTCTGTGACAGACAGCCATTTTGCAGAAGAAAACGCAACAGATGGGATAGAAACAGTAAACGAGAACGATGTCCCAGAGGTAATTATTCCCGCTTGATGAGAACATACGTGAGAACGAATGTCCATATTTGAGTACGTCCGTACTTCACAATGTGGAACTTCGAGAAACCAAAAGAAAGTGTTATGAAAACGCTCATAGCTCTGAAAATAAATTAGACAATTTTGGTCCTTTTCATATGGACGTACGTTCAGTGTCATTTTTTGACGGTCGTCCTAGGATTAGTGTTAAAATAAAGAAGCAAAATGCTTTCCTTTGCTCATAATCTATTCACCCTAAGATTAAACACACCTGATCCTGAAAGTTAAACTAAATTCGGTTCATTTTTCGTTTTCTTTATCAGGAGAGTTCCATTGTATGACGAATGTCATCCCACAAAAAAGAAAAGCGAGTTATTAAAGATGGCACTTGCGCTTCGCCACAGAAGTATTACAGAAGTATTATTTATGCCTTGAGTGTGAAATTCACATAGATTTTAAAAACGCGAATAAAGCTAGATGTTTAGAATGCGGGGTAGAATGGGAAAATATATTATTAGAAAAATCAAAAAGCTATTTGGTTTGTTTGACACTTAAACCCTATTTAAAAGAATTGATGAATAGCGAATATTTTAGGCATTTTCGAAAAACTTCCAACGAAAACGATGTTGCAAATGGAGAAGTGTATCGCAAGTTAGTTGAGAATGGTATCATTTCGGAAAATGATATAACCAACTAGTGGTTTACTAATGGCCTTAAGCTACAGGAATCATCAATTCGATCAGCGTGGCCAAATCTCGTTATGGTGAATGAATTACCATATCGTATGCGAAAGGACATGCTTCTTTGTGGTTTATGGTTCGCTGCAAAAAAAAAAACACTGATGAATGTCTTTTTAAAGCCTTTTGTGGATGAGTTAACGCATTTGCATGAAGAGGGGTTTATGAGCACAACCTTATTTCATGAAGAGGAAATAAGGATAAAGGTGCACACTATTTTGTCACTACTTGACTCAGTAGCACGTCCAGCTATACAAAACATAACACAGTACAATGGTAAATTCGGTTATTGCCATTGTTTACATAACGGAAAAAATGTGCCGGTTGGACTAGAAACAGCAAGACTTTATGGCAGTTATGTGAGATGAAACGTAAAACAAGCTTCAGAAACCTTCAGTAGGCCCGATTGTAGCGAAAGAGGAAAACAGGTTTTTCAAACACTAATGAAAGAATGCGGTGTTTCGAGGTGTATCAAATACGAAGATTCCTTGACAGTAATTGGCATACTTTGAATCATGAATTTGACATTGGTAGAAAAGCTTGCGAGCCACAGTCGTTTTTACAAAAGATTAGTGAAAAAAAGCAACAGCGTGATTTAGGTAGAAAATGGACGTTTAAGATTATATAGTATCTTTTAAACGTACATATTTCCGAATCAAACGCTTATATGCAGGTTATACTTGGTAGAGATTTAGAAATACAAAACAAAGAATTATGTAAATATAGAAACGTCTTCTTATCAGAATTCCCTTTTATTGGCAAAGAAACGGAAAACATTGTAGGTTGCTTGGTGTCTGCTTTGAAAAGGAAATGTGTGTGTGTAAATTATGTAGATAATAAGTTGTACATTATACCCGTGGTGAATGCCGTAGAAACTCACTCAAATATAATAATTATGTTTTAAAAAAACGGCTATTTTTCAAAACTAGTTGATTATTAGATCATAACAAGTCATTTGATTGTCAAATATTAAAATCATAAGCATAATTATTATATTATATTCTACCTTTTGGAGAGACCTATAATGTTTTCTAAAAACATGTTTGGTCGATAAAATTTGACATTTTGTAGTTATCAGGAGGAATTGCAGGTTTTTAAAAAGTCATACTAAATGTTTTCACATGGTGTGCATATTCAAGGATATTTGAAGACATTTCAGGAACATTTTTAGAAAATTGTATTTACTTTTAGGCTGTTTTAGGGCACGAGGTTCCAGGTTCAATAAAAACCGAAAAAAGATTAATCCGTGAATAAGTATTATATATTTGTCTTTCAGAACATGATGCTATGTTGCAGAATAAGAGATTTCTTATTAATAATTTTTTGGTAACAAATATTTGGTGTAAGCGATTCTGTTTTTTAATCATCACGCACGAATATATACATATGATTTTAAGCGGAACTAAGGTACTTTTCTTTTTAGGTTAGGTGCTGATAATATTTCGAAACAAGATCAAAGTCAAGAGGGTACGAAAAATTGAAGGACACTGCGTAAAATTTAAGGACATTCCAGGATTTTCTAAGGTCAGACAAAATTTGAGAATATTTCAAGGATTCCACTACTTCACTTTCGTGAGAAGCCGTCCTAATGAGAGGATTGCATTTAAAACAGGTTAGAGGATCCTCTTCAATTAAGAGAATTTTTCCTCTTCCTTCAAGAGGATTTTTTTGATTGGAGAATAATCCTTTTCATAAAGAAAACAATCCTCTCAAATTAAGAGGAATACTTTTCATATCATATTGTAGAGAAAAAAATGCATCAAAATAACAGAAATCCTCTTCAGTGAAGAATATTCTTTTCTCGGTGTAAATGTGCACT
Organism: Amphibolips quercusostensackenii; assembly: GCA_032357855.1. Classification (NCBI taxonomy): domain Eukaryota; kingdom Metazoa; phylum Arthropoda; class Insecta; order Hymenoptera; family Cynipidae; genus Amphibolips; species Amphibolips quercusostensackenii. The sequence continues at coordinate 7,827 of JAUELO010416264.1, read as the reverse complement.
GTCAGCTCCGGAGAATATTTCAACAAAACAATATAAGCGAGTTGAGCCTGGTGGAAAAGGATTCAGACCTGTGGTGATATTAGTAACTATGCATATTAAAAATATAGCAAAAATTGCTGAAAATGAACAATAATACGTAAAAATGTAGGTTTTTTTATTTTTTGGTTATATGTGGGGCGATGTGGGAGAGTGTAAGATAGAGGTCAAAATTACGGGGAAGGAATATTTGAAATTAGAAAATTAGTGTTCTCATGTAATCCTAATCTGTGGTAAACCTACGTGATGAAACCTATTCTTTGATTTTATTACCACCCAACCCATGCTTGATATTTGTGTTTCAAATTCCCTATACCTAGAACCAGGGAAATGGACGTTGTTAATGAAAGTAACGAGGTCAGCTCGGAGACGCACTTCTCTGCTGCAGAAGAATATGCAGAGAGAAGAAAATGAATTAAAGAAACATATGATGAGAAGGATTACCAGGATACCCAGCCAAAAGACGTTTGGCCTAATGATCAGACCCAGGATTCGGAAGATGAAAGCGAAAAAATGGTGATGTCGGACTAGCCAAAGAATATATGTCCACTTTGTGCCGAGAGAAAATGTTTGAAGGCAACGATCGACCACGTGGTAACCCAGTGTGTGAAATCACTCGAGACAAATTTGTAACTATGAAGTAACACACCGAATTTCTATTAAATGAAAAATCGCATATTAGGCAGTATTCGAACTGAATCTACAAATCATGTTGGACGCCTTACACAAAAGAATGGACGAAAGCATCGAAGAAAAATACCAAAGTGAAATTATTGTAAAAAAATTCGAAAATTCTGCATGCTGCGCAGGCTGCGCGCTCGATGATGTACTTACCTCGCGCTACGCTCTCGGACTTCGTAGCTTGTAGCTTGTGTCGTTTTTAATAAATTTTTATAAAAATATTTAATAACAATTTTGTTGACATTTTTTGACTAAAAAACTTTGGTCTTTTCATTTTTCTTTCGTCTTTTCTGTAGTTTTTCCAAAAATTAAATTTTTGTATTTTTGGTTTTATTAATCTACTCGTACTACCTAAAAATAATTAATAACAAATTTGTGGATGGTTTTGGGATCAACATTTTTGTCTATTAATTTTTTGTGTACCTTGTGTCATGTGTTAATTTTTTTTTAATGTTATTTTGTACGATTAAAACAAATACTAGACGTCCTATCCAACAATTACTGATGTAAAATTTGTAGCTCTTTTTTGAATGAACAACTTCTGTCTATTGATTTTTTTTTTTCATTATAAATTGTCTCATTTGTCTAAAAATTTCATTTTTTTTTACTTTCAATGTTATTTTTCCTAATTATAAGAAAAACTACGTATCCTATCAAAAATTATTAGTAAAAAATCGCAGCTTTTTTTTGGGTTAAAAACTATTGTCAAAGTATTTTTTCGTACCTTTCCTCGTTTGTCCAAAAATATAATTTAGTTATTTTCAACGTTGTTTTTTACGAATACAACACAAACTACGCTTCCTATCAAAAAGTGGCCAATCACAAATTTGCAGATCTTTCATGGGTACACAATCTTTGTTGCTTTATTTTTTTCGCATTTCGCATGGTTTGACCGCAAACTGGAATTTTTGATTTTTCATTAATTTTTGTACGCTCAAAATTGGGATTTTCGATTCTTCAAGAAAATTTAAATATTCTTAATATAATCTTGTAGGGCTTTCAAAAAGCAACCTTTTGCTGTGTGCGTTTTTCGGCTTGCATTGTTCATTTTCCCTTGTTTGTTTTAATTCCTTTTATTTTGAAAATGCTATAATTGCGATAATTTTCTTCATCGAAAAGTCATGAAGATAAATTGTATGAAGTTTTGAGTACAATGAACAGCCGTACATAGAATTTTTCAGTCTTGAAAAAAGAAATGGTAAAAAAAATGTTGCAAAGGCACATACAAAAGTGTGAATTGAAATAATTATTATTACTTTTTTGGAATTTTTTAAACACCTGGTTTATTGGACAAATTAAAATTTCATATATTCGCTCATGAATTATTTATAATTGTTGAAAAAATATTTAACATTTTATCGCAAATTGTCGGTATTCTCATAATTACATGAACTAATCAGGCATTATGAGAAATCTCTATGGTCTATTCAATGTGCTGATAATTTTTGAAACAAATTATGATTATTGAAATGTAACTTTCCACTTAAATAAGACAGACATATTAGACTTTGACAATTTTCTCAAAAATTGATTACATTTCTAGTATATTGTATATTCTGACCTCTTAATCGTCATTTTTAAACGATTTACATTTGTTTAAACAACTTTTTTCTACGAAAAAATAAAAAATGTAGGCCTTCTCTCAGTAACATTAATAAATTAGTTTATATCGAAAATCTAAATGATCAATTTAGTTTCTTTTTAACTTTTCAAACAATATTTAATGGTTAAAGTGTAACTTTTCACCGGAATAAGGCAAAAAAATGAAACTTTATCGCACATGTAGCAATTTACTTCACCGACCTATAATATATTTTGCAGTTTTACTACTTAGGTCACATGTTAAACAATTTCCACTTATTATTACAATTTTTTTGCCAGGACATGCAAAATTAAATCTACACATGTTAATTTTCAATTTCAGCTATTTCATTCAGAAAAAGTAAAAACATTAGAAATTCATAAAAAACTGCGTTAAAAAATAAAATGAATGTAGATTACATGTAGACCATACAAAATGATTTAAACAATTTAAAACAAAAGTGAATTGATCGAGTTGATTTTTGATTTAAACGAATTGGATCAAATTACTCAGAGGAGTAGAGTGTTTATATATTGTCGAGTATTTTCGTGAGATTCATGGTTCTCAAAAAAATTGTGTCGCAAAACTTACCCAACACTAAAGTTTCACTAAGTTTTATAAAAATCGCGAGTTTTTTATAACTTTGATATTCAGGAAATTGATTGACCCAAATTTGAATTCTCATTTCACAAATAAAGTTATATAAAATCCTCGGAAGAATAAAATCAGATATTGAATATGAACATTGAATAAGCATTGCAATTTGTGCCTGTAACCGAAGAAAACCCTCGGAAACCAAATAAATAAATTTTCAAATAAACTATTTCGACTCGAACTATACAGATAATTAGAGAATATATTACATAATATTATCCTGCAAATACAAAGAAATTATTTGTAATTATTCCTTAACTTTCTTAAATGATAAACTCAATTGATAATGCTTTACTAGTCTTAAACTTGAAAAGAATAAATCGAAAAGCTATTCAAATGGTTTGAATATGAAATAAAGGTAATTCAGGACATGCTGAGTGAGCATAACTCAGAAATATGCACCTGCTAATCTTTGGTTTACCTGTAATTATATTTTTCTCAAAATTTCTAGTTTTACATAAATCAATGGTCAATAGTACAACGCACCTTCTATGATAGTCCACAACGCTACCATGCACTTGTCCACCAAGAAAATATATTCAGAAAGTGAGGAAAAATTTGTCACATGTACGCAAGTGCTCCTATTCAAAAGTTCGTCTAGAATTTCAAATATTTAATTTTGAAATTATACAACTTGTTGGTACAGTTTATTTTCATCAATCAAGTTTCACTTCGTTTTTCAACGTTTACAAGCTGAAATTTTTCAATTGCAAATGAATCGTTTTGAAAACATCTAAATTTTCATAATATTCCCAATGGATCATTTGGAACTAATTTAAATCTAAATAAGGTCAATCATAAGTCATAGCTATTTTTAGAGCGTAATAAAAAAAATGGCAATGCCTATAGTTACGGAATTTTCCGTAACATTAGCCCTGAACGACTTGGAAAAGGGTGTAATGTTACGGAAACTTCTGTAACCATAGATATACGAACAAAAATTAGTTATAGTAAGAATCACAGTTTCGACGTTCAATATAATAACCAAACATAGGGGTAATTAAATTTTACAACATTTTAAACCTTTTTAAAACTAAGAGACAACATGGAAGTACTCAATTTTGATAGTTTTAATATGAAACTGATCAATTAAAAATATTATTCAGCTTTCGAGCGTGGGTCAGTTACCAAAAAACAGTAATTGTCAAAAGAGGCAGACACTGATGTAAAATCTCCATTCACAATGCTTTCTGAATTCTCTATTAATATTTGTTACGGTTTCAATAAATATAAATAAAACGCATAATCCACACTTTTTAATTCAAACCTGGATTATTATTCTTAAAGTAAAAATATTTGATTGATTCTCATTGGAAACGTATCCAATACGAAATTGTGGAACCCTAACGTAATTATAACGTTTTCTAAAGACATTAGGAAGATACTGTGAACTAGAGGGATCAAACAACCCAAATTAATTATTTTATATCAATTAAATTTAGGAAAGTTGACACAGTATAAATCGACATACAATAATGCAAAGGCAAAAAAAGCATTGTTAGGTAGTTTTTATTTTTGTAAATAAAAATAATTTTTACAATTATAAAATTGTATTGTGTTGTTTATTTATGCAGAATCGCTATTACCCTGATGTATTCCCAAAATATATAATTTACAACGAGTTTTGTTACTTACATCAACAAAGCAAATAGATCTGACTCCTGAGGTAGCCTGGATGCCACTGCACTAGCCACTTCCTCACTTTTACGCTGCTACATTTGAAATGAACTCAAATCTCAAACCTAATGTTTCATCGCCTTCTCCTTCTTTTTCTTCTGAAGTGTGAACTGAGTGAGAGTTCTTCATACTGGGCTCCAGTAGTCCGCAAAGGTAGAGGGGATCTTCTTGTATTGCAAACAGCCAATCAGAAAAGGGAGCGTCACATATTACGTGACACTATTGGGAATGATGGTCGACTATTGCGCTAACTGGTGTCAAATAATCCTAACTTTTTGGTTGAAAGTTTAACTTTCTTCTAAAAAATCGTCTTTTTAGCTTCACTGCTAGAAAAAATAGTCGTTGACTTCATATACAAAACATGCATTTTTTTACATCCATGGAAATGAAATTTAATATACTTATGTATATTTCAAGAAATATACATTTTATTATTTCAATATACAATGCATATTAAGTCTAAAATACGTTTATTAAGATAAATATACACACTGAAAAAAAATTTTTTGAACCAGACATATCTTTTCTTGGTCTAAAGAAATAAATTCTTTTGCTGTTTTTTCTTGATTCAAATTAATATTTCTTACATGAAAGACAATGATTCCCTTGACTTACATTCCTAGACTCATTGAAATCTGATTAGTCTTTCAAAGAAATATTTGATTCATTGAGTTTGATTCTTTGCATTTATCAGGACGCATTTGAATCAAATCATTTGTCCATACTTGAATCAAGTTTTCAGGTTTACTTAAATAAAAAAAACAGTTATTTAATTTAAAAAATATTGATTAAGTTAAAACTATATTTATTTGATACAATTTACAGGTTTTGCAGCTAAAAATAATTTTTTACAAAAAAAAGCTTTTATGTTCACCTTTAAAGGAAATATAGAATATAAAAAGACAATAATGTGTAATCGTTATTGAATAACTAAAAAACCGTACGTTTTAAATGACATATATTAGCCAGAAAAATCGAATTCGCTGTTCTTTGTAAATAACTTTCAAGTGGAAAAAAGAAAAATTTTATTAAAGAAATATTAAAACAAACACTTTTTTATTTTTATATTACAGCTTAAAACAAACCCACTTCTGTACCTAAATCATTTTTTTTTTGCAAGATATTGAACACAGACCGAGAAATCAACATTTATATGTATTTTGTTTTGGGTATTAGACATAAAATAAATAAATATTGCAATATTATTTTTATAAACGACAATTGACGTGATTATCATACCAATAATACCCTTATTTGATATATTCATTATTATGAGGTTTTTTTTTGTTTATTTCATAATCATCGCTATCAAGCATTATAATTATCGGATAAGTAGAATAAGATTTCTAAATTATCGATAGATTCTCAAAAAATTAATGATTTCCAATGCAAAGCTCAGTTTTTTATTTTTTAGTTTATCTGTTAAAACCAATATTTCTGTTATGGAAAAGGAGTTCATTGAATAAAACTGTTTCAAGTCTAGCTTTTTATTCGCATTATCCTTTTGATTTTAAAAGTTTGCCAGCCTACGAATTTATTCACATCTTACAATTTATTTCCTGCGTTGTACTTGTAACAGCAATTGCTTTTTCTGATTGCTTTTTGGCTGTAGTAATCTCTCATCTATGTAGACAGTTGAAAATAGTTTTTCGAAATTAAAAATCGTAATCATGATACAAATTGCAAGTGCTTCAAGTGCATTATAGAGCGACATCTTCAACTAATAAGATACCTGCAACCTATAAATACTCAATAGATATATGTGTAATACATGTTATATCTTTTGTTAATTTTTTTAGAATATGTATTATATTTTATTTTTCACTTCAATTATGTAGAAACGCTGAAGTTATTCAGGAAGCGTTTGCTATTATTATGCTAACACAGGTTACTCGCAATGTATTTGTCTTGTGTATGAAAGGTTATACGATTATGAGGGTAGGGTTGAAATTTACATTATAACAATATCCTCTTGTAATGTTCACGATTTACAACTTGTCATCAAATATTTAAACACTAAATGGTTGGATTGACTACTTGTACGTATATGGTTTCCATTGCATAAAATTATATTCATACATTAATTTTTCCTTTTGTCAGGCTTTTTCTGCAAGAAAATTTTTAGGAATTTTAAGTTACACTGTTTACGTATTTCCCTTTTTATTTATTAATTTTATATACTGTTGCATTGGTGAATGTTTAATTGAAAACCTACAAAGTATATTTTGAAAAATTTCGCTAGCATCTTTATCCATTTCGCCTTTTTTTATTACTTTCTTGACATCAAAATTATATAATTTTTTTAAATGTTTGCGATGTTTTGAAATGATTATTCAAATTCATTTTCCAAAATTATACAGACATATGTTTAATTTTTTTTTGGAATTAGTATAAAAGGTTAATTGATGACTCAAATTTTTTCAGAAATGCAATTGCAAATTTTTTCAAATATATAAATTGAAAATTATTTAAATGTTTTAATGAAAATAATTATGAACATTATTTTATTATAAATATTTATTATCATTATATTATTATCAAGTTATTCTTTTAACAGTTAAATTTTCTGGAATCATTGAAAGATCTTATCGATACATTAAATATTTATAAATGGAAGTTAAAATTAAAAAAAAATTAGGTTCAAATTATTTGAATGTTCCAATGAAAATAATAGTTTGGTTCTTTTATGTTGTGTACTGATTGCTTAAGTATTAACTAATTCTATAAAAACTTATATTTTATGAAATTACTTTAGAAGGTTATCAATAAATTAAATTTTCATAAATGAAAGATTAAAAAAGAATTTTTAAGTAAAAATTATTTCAATGTTTTGACGGACCTTATAGTTTAATGCTTCTTTCTGTTGTCTACCCCGGCTATGGGAGCCTGTGGGTGGGGGCAGAAACAGTGCGTGGGATAACGAGGGAAGTATGGACGGTACCCCCCTCGTGCTTCACTTGGGATATAGTAGAGATGGGCGTCACGCACGATTAAACCATGCCATGTGAGTCCACTTGTGCGCGAGCGTTGGCCGTTCAACGCGCCAGTCCCACCCACGGAATCTATAAGCGTACCGTGGAAGGGTCGGTGGAAGAAGGCGCCGGACGGACTGGAAGTACCCTATTGTTCCGGGCGAGGAACGCGTCAAGCCGGTCCATGGATTTGCCGTCCTCTCTGCGGCTAGTGGGTGGGGTGAG
>JAUELO010415856.1:0-14223 GCA_032357855.1 Amphibolips quercusostensackenii | reverse complement strand
CAAATCCGTACCGGAAATTCAAACTTCGAAGATACACTTTTCCTATAAATACACGAATCACATTTAGATTACCACAAAAAAGTTTTGTACCTGTGCCTTTGCCAAGACAAGAACAAATTGTTATATCAACATCTAATAGTGACGTCTTTGCAATACTAGAGAGTTTAAATTCCCTTGCTTGAATGTATGTCCGTCAAAAATCAAGTGGAGTGCGGTCGAAAATAAACATGGAAAGCGGCACGGTTACCGTAATGACCGAAGGAGAAGTCGATGAAACTCCAGTAGGTCCTAAACGTCTTATCAGAAAACATTTTTATGTAACCCGCGAAAAACCCGTGTAAACCGCAATCCTTAATGCACTGTTAATTCAAAACAAAAATGTATACCAAATTTTTCTAATACCAAAATACAATCTACTTCCTTGAGAAAAATTCGATGTACTAAAATATTACTACAAAAAGCTCACAAATGAAAATGAAATAAAACAACGACATACAAGAGAATAAAAAACAAAAGTAAACTAAGATTGCCCTCTTACTCTTTCCGTAAAACCTAAGTTTAAAATTCGTTTGTTGGATTTTAATCATTGAATAATTCGTGCAGAATAAGTTATCATCAGAACATCGCTAAGCCCAAAGTTCTTTTTTGGAAGTTAAACATTTTATTTAAACTTTTCATTTTTTTTCAACACAAGGCGAACTTAGGTGACTTTTCGACCCATAAAGCAAATAAGAAGACAATTTCAACTACCAAGAAGTCGTAAATACCAGGTTCAATAATTCTAAAGGTGAATGAAATAATCAATTATATGACAAAAGAGCAAATACTTAACTGGATTTAATTGAATTTAGCAATAATTATAAATTACCGAATAGAAACCTATAATCAGTGGATAACCGTCAACTATCATCATGGTCTGCCAATAGAATTCTTTCAAAAAATCATAGTATCAATAGAAATGAAAGATAAAAAAAAAATTAAAATTATTATTTTCATTCTTAAGCCTCACAGATATTAAAGTGAAAATAAATGAAAAGTGCATCAAGAACCCTGTCGATAGTGCAGTGTGAAATTTTTTTAAACTTAATATTGTAACAATCTCTTTTGCATTGTTTTATTAAAATTTTGTTTTTATTTAAAATTTATAAATTAAGTACAATAATTACTTTCATTTTATATCAGTGGAGCAAAGTTTCAAAGTAAAGATAATTATTATTTATATTTCCTCTAAAAATTCTTTTTTTTTTTATCCAGTTGCATCAAGAGAAAAGTCCACAATAATTAATAACAAAATGCATATACTAAGTATAAGAAATATATTTCACAAATAAAACTGTTTAATATTTAATATTCACGCTTTAGTGATAAAGAATAAAAATTTAAAATAAGATATATGCCCACACATTCCAGCATATACAAATAGATATACAAGTTAAGAATAATAAATGTGATTTAAAAAATAGGATAATTAGTAAAAACATTTAAAAAATGATACGTTACGACTTCATGTTTTTTTAAGTTGACGCAACATAGGATTTGATTTGTTGATATCCATGTTTGTTGAGGATAAACTAAAGCCGCATCCTTGAATTCAACCAGTATTCAACATTGATTATCTTTTCATAAAGAATCAAGAGCGATGCTAGTAATGATATCATTTGTAGAATATGTTAAGCCTTGCTTCAAATTAGGATTGATGATCAGCCTGATTAAGAGCAGGGTTGCGAAACAAAAGCGTTCTTTAAATAAGTCGTACAGGGATTCTAGATCAATGTGTAAATTCTATACTTAGCCCCTATCCCCCGAAAATTACCCCCTTTCTCACCGAGTGAATCACGCCTACCTTGAAAGGGACGTGGCCTAATGGTGGAATAATAATAATATAAACCTCATCTATGTAAACTTGTTTTATCAGCAGCTTATCTTTCATTTGCTCTACATATACAAACTATATCAAAGAATTTTTTTTACACTTGTCAACCATATACAACATTCTCTGAGGATCATCTCATTACTAACTTTGTGCACGAGTGCTTTAGCATTATTGCGCAAGAATTCAATGAGAATGTCTTAAATTTTACTGTTGTCCTTCACTTAGTAAGTCTAGGTTTTGCTGCCGTAGAGCGCAGTGGGTGTACGTACATAATTATATTTTGTCATTTTAGCTTTATCTAATATATCTTTACATCTAGTAAAGGCTTCTATACTGCTGAGAACCTTCCTGCCTTTGCTTATGTGCCTGTCTATCTCTCTGTAGATCTTTCCTTCGTCAGTAAATAAACTACAAATGTACACGTACTTATCAACTTGTTTTATTTTCTCATTGTTAAGGACAATGTTGCATATTGTTTCCTTACTCTTTTTTCTAAACACCATAATTTTTGTTCTATCAGCGTTAGTTGTGAGGCCCTTGCTCTTATGCTATGATACCGTTTGCTCAACATTTTCTGCAAGCCTTCGTTTGACTCTGCCATCACAACCTTATCTTCTGCAAACGAAATAAACCTTTTTAGACATTTGTCTACGAATATAATGAATAGCCTTGCAGACAAAACCCATCATTGCCGAATACCTTGCATGATATCAAACCAGTCACTCAACTGCCTATTAACCCTCAGACTAGCTTTTTAGAAGTTAAGAAAAAACTATATTTTTTAGTGTAACATAAATAAAAGTTTGACACATTCATGAATCGAAATTTCTTAAATATTAAAAACATAAAAAAATATTTGTGTTGACTTGTGTAAAGAATTTGTTTTGTGTTTTTAGAGGCAACGCTGAGATATCTATATTCAAAATTTGATTGTCAAGAAGAAACTTTTTGCGCGCAAAACATAATTAATATTATTTTAAATAATTCTATATTCATTTTTATAGATACGTTCATAAAAATGTTGCATTATTTTTAAAAAATCAACATAATACCGATAAGAACATTTCGTTAAATAGACTGATAGTTAAAATACAGATAGCTCAACAACACAAGCTCGAGGTATACTTTATAAATAAGATAAGAATTATAGCATCTTATATACGTCGTAATGAAACACAAGGAAAATAATAAGGTACACTGTAAACAAATTCTTTGTTAGAACAGTAATTAGTATTTTTTTTTTATTTAGCAGAAATAAAGATCCTTTCTTATCCAGCCCTATTATTGGCGGTTATACTTAATTCTATAGTTGAGGCTGCTTTATGGAAGCAGGAGCGACCAAGAAAATAGTTGAAAAATGCAGAATGTAAACGTGTATGGAGTTGTATCACTGCTACGACTATTTTTCGTAAAAAAAATCTTATGTTTTCACTAAATACTTTTAAAGGATATTTTTCAATGCGTAGTATTCTCACAAACCAAACCATCAATATTTTCAATTATAACAGCTCCATTTTCATAAAAGAACCTGCGGCTACCTATGCCCTTGTATGTAGGACAGGCGAATCAACATGCAAGTTGTTAAAAATAATTAAATTAGGGAATCATTGTTTATTTATATTTATATTTATATATTTATATTATTCAGTTTACATATAATTAAGTGGGACACGAAATTGAAAGATGAACAACAATTGCACGTCTTATTAAATGTATACAGAGTAATGCATGTTAACAAGACGACGCTGCTCTAGTTCATTCTGACGAAGATATAACAAATTTTGAGGTTACTGAAATGTGTAACATGTTAAAAATTCGTTAGCTATTTTCTACAGTAACATTTTCACCTTTACTATCAGCAAGAAATGTGACAAGTCGCAGTAATAAGTTAAATGAAACTACAGTTATTTTTTATCACTGCAGTTGATGGATGGTACCTAATTCCTATTTGATGCTTTTACCAGGATTATACATTTATTTTTGAACTCTCACCACATCTAAGACTTTAAAGTGTGTTAATCGTTTGACTGATATTGAAAGTTGATCAAATTTTACGAAATACGCGTTCTCTCTTGTTCAACGTTCTTAAGAAAAATGAAATCCTCTGTTTCATGTTGCAGAGTAAATTTTTAAGTCTTTGCCAAATAGCGACCCTCTGCCTGGTATTCTTTGCACTGAAACTTGTAATTCTTCTGACAGGTCACCATCTTCTGCAAGAAACAGTTTGAGGTCACCTACTGTTATTTTTTGTTCCACAGACAGATCTTCTGTTGCAAGGCCTCCTCCTGCCAGGTGTATGTTTGCTCCCACTAGACTGAATACAATACAAAAATGAAATTAAGAACAAGACACAATATCTATGACCCTCTGCCAACCCAAGAACAAATTGTTATTTCAACATCCAATAGTAATGTTTTTGCAAATAAAAATGAAAATAAAATTTAGCTTATGCCAATCTTTCTTTCTATTTTGCATAGTAACAGGGATCAACATGATGCGAGGCCAATTAAGGCTATCTCATCAGTTGAATTTTAATCGTCAAATAATTAGACGAGAATAACTTTTCAAGAGATATGCGCCAAACAGGAAGTTCTTGTTGGAAATCAAACCTTAAAAATAATTCTTGTTAAACTTTGTATGCTCTGCTAAACACTAGGCAAACTTAAGGGCAAACCAGCCCACGAAGTATTACAAGCAGACCAGACGCCTATGACGGGAATGGTGAAAAACAGTTAACAATCGGGATCCCCTGTAGGAACGACAAGATCACGTGCCGACGTGGAAATTTTACACCGGTAAAAACATAACCTGAAATGTCAGTGTGCTATTAACGAAGATCATGGTGCAATGGTAATGTTTTCTTGTTTATGTTTATTTTGCTTTAAGAAATGTTAGTGTGCAAAGTGCAAAGTGTGGTGTTACAGAACACTGGAGCAGCCCAAACGTCAATGGTCAACAATTTATTTTAAATATTTTAATTCCTTAGATTTCCTATTGAAAATTAAAAAATATTTAAGAAAAAACAATTTCACATTAAAACCTTTCAGATTGAACATTTAAAAAATTGAAAGATATAACAGCCTAAATTTTCATGTTTGATCTATAAAAACTGAATAATTTTAATAAAAACTCAGAAATGAAATTAATTTAGAAGTAAATGTATTGAAATGAAGAATTTCGAGCATTAAAATTATATAAAGCAAAGTTTTCAAACTCAAAACTTGAATGAAAATCAAACCTAGAAATCCCGCCCTTTTATCCTAGATCAGATGTTAAAAATAAAAATATTTCCTCTTCAAATTCGAAAACAAATTAAACGCAAACTTTCCACACTTCGGATGGAATGTAACTCTTGAATGTAAACAGGTTTTCTTTTTTGATATTGAAAATAAAATAAAAATAGAAAATAAAATTTCTCAACCTCTTCATTTTCTTACGTGTAGCATGTTTGAGATGAGCACATTTTCTTACTTAGAGTGATAAATAATTGAAATACAAATATTTCACGATGACAAGCTCGAGGAACAGATAATTAATAAGATAAGAAGTAAAGCGTGTAAAACAGGTTGTAATAAGGTGACAGAAATGTAGTTAGATAAACTAGTAGTCAAATTCGTCATCAGTACAGTGATCAGTTTCTTTTTTACTCAGCTGAAATGAAGATCCTTTTTACTCTGGTCCTGTTATTGGCGTTTATCCTCACTTTAATTGGTAAATACAATAATATGATAATACATCTTTGATTTGAACATTTATTAGAATTTCACAAGTAACAATTGCTTCGACTGCATAAGCAATAGATCGTAATTTATATCCGCGAAAAGACTTTTAAAATGCTAAAAATCATTTGCAATGTTTGAATTTTTTCGTAAACAATTTAAATATTGACAATACGTCGAATCTCTTTAAAATATTATAAAATCCTTTAAAATGTTTTGATTTACTTTTTGTACTGGAAAATCCCTTGAAAACTCTGAATAAAAAAATGTCTAATATCCGTTAGGGTATATTAAAATTTTTTTAAATCTTCCAAATCACCACTGCAGCAAAAACAATGCTCTAGATTTACTGTTAATTCGTAAAATTGTAGAAATCCTATGAAAACATTTCAGAAAGAAATATTTCTAATTATGCTGTCTAGGCCAATGGAAAAATGATTCATTAAATGTATTTAAATAATTTTTTTTTTCATATTAGCATCACCCACAATGACATTATGGCATTGTTTCAAAACATATATAACGCAAAATAGTTTTTTATCCTATTAAACACCCTAAAAAAGATGTGCGCAACATTTTTAACCAAATTTTATTCCTTGCTCTGATTTATGAAATATAATAATCTCATAACGACAAGCTCTAAGCACATGAAAGTTATGATATAAAAACTAAAGTATATATCAGACAATGTAATTAGGCACAAGAATGATAGTTATCTTTTTTTTTCTAAACTTTATTTGAATTTATACGAAGTGATGAATGATAAGTAATTTGTCCTGATTAAAAAATTTAGACATTGTAGAGCAGATTAGCAATAAAACCAAAAATAAACAGAATTTCTTTTATTTTAATATTAGTTATATTCTCCTTGAAATTTAATTTTATACTTTGTGGTTTTTAATATAACAGATACTTTATAGGGACTCAGGTTATTAGAAATATGAGTCAGATGTGTTCTGTACAAAATTTATTAACTACATTTCGAATGTAAGGTAGACTTGGAGAGTGACTACTAACTTTTGCTAGGGCTCTAAATTAAGGTTCGAACTCCCACTTTATTCAAAAATTTAAATTGAGTTTCTCGATTAAATGATTTTGAAATTCCGACCAATTTCCCGAAGTTTGCCTCACATCGTGTCTAATGTAGTTAACAGAAATGCAATTATTCGTTTCTTTTTGCAGAGAAAAGTTTGCAGTCTGAGGATTTATCCAGTAGTGACCGTATTTCTGGTGTTCTTCGTACCGGAAATTCTGATTCTCCTGACAAATCTCTTTCTCCTGTAAGGTTCAGATCCAGATCTCCTTCTGCCAGACCTTGCTTTATAGACAACTCTTCTGCTTCAAGGCCTCCTCCTCTTCCTCCTACCAGGTGCATGTATCCACTAAACAGGCTTCCTTCTGATCACGGACCAGGACATAAGTTAGATCAGCTTCCATTCATAAGGCTGACTCCCAAAACGGCTTCGAAACAAATATTTGAACTTAGAAGATTCACTTTTCCTGTCGATAAAAAACTATTTTTGAGAACAGGAGAGAGTATTTACGAGCGTGTGCCAACGCAAGAACAAATTGTTATATCAACGTCCGTTGGTGACGTTTATGCAATATTAGAAAGTACCAATGTTCTTGCTGGAATATATGCAACTGATAAAACAAGAAGGAAGCGAGTAAAAGTGAACATGGAAATTGGCACTGTTACCCCGTTGACCCCAGAAGAAATCGGCAACATCCCAGTAGGTTCTATACATCCAATCAGAAAAAATTTTCGAATAAGACGCGAATACCCATGTGAGCCGCAATCCTTAATGCACTGTTAATTCAGCACAAAAATGTATATCAAATTCTTTAGAGATCAAAATAAAATTTTCTTTTTGACGGAAAATCGTATGTACCAAAATCGATACACAGAAAAGCTCACAACTCAAAATGAGATTTACAACTACTTTCCTGCAAGCTTATTAAAAAACCTATGAACAACAAAATACTTGAGAAAGAAAGAGGAATGTAAACTAATACCACCATCTCACTCTTTCTTTATTTCTTCTCTGTATTTTTTTCAACTGCTAGTGACCAACATGTTTCGAAGCCAATTTTAGGTCTAATTTCCATTATTTAGTAGAAAATGCTTCGAAAATTCAAACGTAAGATTCTAGTCGTCAAATCATTGATGCAGAATAACTTATCATAAGACCATCGCCAAACCGGAAATACCAGTTGGTGTATTAAACATTATGATAAGTTTTTGTTAAACTTTGTGTTTTCCGTTGAACACTAGCCAAAGTTACGTGACATCCTGACCCATCAAAGCAAGGGACAAGATAACCTAAGCTCCCGGGAAGTCATGAGTAACAAACTCGATGATTCTGAAGATGAAATAATTCGTGAATCCCGTGAAAAATACGCAGAGACTTAATTGGATTTCAGCCAATCTAAAAATATTTACAAATTTGTATTGTGTTGCATGAGCGAAGGTTACAAATGATTAAATAAACAAATTTATTTAAAGAAATTCTAAAAATGAAGCCAAGGATTGCGTAGTACATTGAAGATTCTATAATTTTTAACGAGTGTCTACAAAATAATAAAAGTGGAAACAATGATATATAAGTGTCTCACTTCTGGCTGCATAGAAACAAGTTGTTAGATAAGTTGGCTTACATAGTTTTCTTAGTACGTATCAGGTACGTAATACGTACCTAGACATATAGATAATTTTAAGGCAATTTTATGGGTACCATATAAATTTTTCTTATATTATTTTAATTATTCTTATTCTTATAGTGAGAAAAATAAAAAAAGTATTAAATTAACAAGTAGAAAATTACATTGTACCAATAAAGTTGTATAAAATATATATACAAATTGAAGTAAATTATGCAAACAAATTTCTCTAAAAACTTTTTTCTAAAAAAGAGAAAATAGAAATCAGTTTTATTTTATGTTATTGTATTTTTTTTATTGTATTCGATTATATTTTACTAAAGTTTATTGTATTCTGATTAATTCGCAATACGTTTTTTTCAATCTTCACTATTTAAAATTTTTAACTTTTTTATATTATATTTTTAATTCTATTTTCTATTGCTACATCGAATTAAGTCAAGAAGAACTACTACTAAATTAAGATGCACTTGTCTTTTAATTCTAAAGATTTTTTATAATATTTGAATTTAATTAATATCCTTTGAGTTTTTTCGAACTTTAAAAAATTTTTTTTAATCTTTAGGATTTTCGTTTAATTATTGTAAATTACTTGACGTATTTTGTATTCTGCAGAATTTAAAAGACTTGTTAGAATTTTGCAGTTTGAAAAAACCTAAGCATTGTAATTTATTAGTATTTTAACTTTCTACTAGTGTTGATGAATTTGAAAATAATTAAACATTTAATGATTTTAAAAAAAATCGGAAGTGGCTCACTGTCGAACAGAGTTAATAAACTTAAAAATAAATGAAAAGAATTTCATGTTTCGAAAAAAATTCCAAAAATGGAAGGTAATTAAGTTCTATCCTGCACATTTTGAAAGAATTATTTAAAATCTTGAAAAGAAAAATATTACATGTTAAGTCAAAGGAATCGAGAGAATTCTGCAGAATTCTAAAGACTTGAAGAAATTGACACTATTCACCTTGAATTTTAGTGATTTTAAAATAATTTCAAACATTTTAATGAAATCCAATGACATCTAGAAAATTCAAACATTTGACTGAATTTTAGATTAATCAGCAACGGTCTCTGATTATTATTTCCAAAAATGCAGGTATTATCTAGGGTCTCTTGATTTATTTGTGCTACGCTTACCAAATTTCGAAAAACCCAGCCTATATTCCCATTTTTTTCATGCACCAAATTTTGGTGAGCTAGTATTTTATTTCGAATATGATTAAATGAAATAATTGATTTTTTGTAAATTAATTTTACGGTTCGATAAAACTTATGCCTATTCAATTTGAACAAACAAACACATGTGTGATCGTATTTTTTTCGTGCTCGCAGCAAGGTTTCAATGCCCTGCAGTATCCAAAATACAAACCGTACCTGAAAGCGTAGTAGGACGCACACATTATGTTTATTATTATCATGTGCTGGATTTCACCCTATTTCACTTTATCTCAGCTTAACTACAACATAATAAATTCAAAAATCATGATTTTCAAATGAGGTAGGCTTAAATTAAAAAAATATATTGTCTATGCAATGTGTTCAATATATAGTTTGGTCAAATACAAAGTTTTTAGTGTCTATGGGAGTGCGCGATATAAAGACAACAGTTGCAAAAAAATTCCAAAGCGCCTCATCTGTTAAGATGTTTTTTAAGCATAGGCAATATTTAAAAATCTAGAAAAAAGGCACTTCATCAATGTTTAAAGAAAAGTTTTTCACTTCTCCTCTGTTGAAGAGTTTCAGACTTAGATAGTTAAAAGTGAAAGACATACTAAATTGAATTTCAAGAAATTTCGTGGGTAATATTAAACTGAAGATGCTATTAAATCTTTATACATTTGTCATCAACAACGAGATTTTTTATCGAGCAGCGAAGAAAAGAGACGCATAAGACAGCTGAGCAGTCTTCAGAATGCCTCATTTTGTCTAGCTAGTCCAAAAGTGACAGAAAAAAAAAATCTAAAGTGATCTATACAAAGCCTCACGTAGGACAGAACACTGATGTTGCCCACTTATCCCTTATGGAATCCGAGCTGCTTGATAGCAAATTGCAGCAAAAATTCAATTTCATTTAATCATATATTAAATACGATATTGTAAGAAGTATGCCTTTAAGAATTGCAAATATACAGGAATAAATCCACTGGAAGATAAAAATTGATAAAATGTTTAAAAATGTTTCAACCTGAATAACTCCTCTATGCGACATAAGAATGATGTGTTGAGTATCGAGGCTTGTGTTAAAGAAAAGAATGATAGCGTTTGTGTTTTATACCATAAACCTCATAACACTGTGTGTTCTGAGTAGCCCTTGTTGAAACTGGAGTATTCTGTTAGTTATCATTAATAAAGGACAACAATGGATGCAGCAGTGCAGCGTCATGAAAATGACTGCATATGTCTTGATGGTACCTATAGACTTAATAAATATAAATTTAGTCTGAATACTCCTTTAGTTTCAGATAAAATGAGAAAAGGTTTTTTTTTTGCTTATTTCTGATTTGGATTCCTTCTGATGAAACAGTTATGAGCATATTTTTTCCTCATGTTAGGCAAGATATGAAAACCTAATCTGAACCAAAGGTGTTCATGGTGGACATACCCGAAGCTTTTTATAATACATATCTAAAATTCATGTACCTAAATAAATACAAGTAGTGATGCCGTTCGTTACGAGACTGTCTTGATATCGTATTAAAAAATCTCGGTTTTTTCTCGTTACGGTATGGGTTTCTGAGACTTCAGTCTCGATTTTGTCTTGTATCGTTTTGGTATCAAAAAACCGATATATCGCTCATATTGTCTCGGGATTTTGAGGCTAGACAGACAGATGGTGGCTTCCTACGGAAAAACAGTAGAGTGGGGGACGGTGAAGAGTTTCAATTACCTGAGCAATCCTTTTTTCATTTATACTATAGAGATATTTTTGAACTACAAATAAAAATATGCATTATAATTTTTGATTATAAGTCTATTATTTTCGATTGAATAAATCGTATGACAGACATGTTTTTGCTAAAAATCCTAAAAAATAAGAAACTATACATTTTTTCTTTAGTGATTAAATGATCATTTATTGCAAGAAATATCAATAAGCTAAAATTTTATCAAAAATTGTAAATGATAATGACATATTTCAAGGCAATCTTTTTACCACAATAGGTTATTGATTTTACGCTTTTCTAAAAAAGTGAATTATGAGCAAGTTTCGATAAAAAGTTTTTATTGATTTTCTCCGTGAAATGTCAAATTCTTATTTTTATTTAAATAATTAGAACATTCACAATTTTCTGATTAAATTTGTCGACATATTTTTTTATAATTGTAAACTTAACATTAATATAAGTGAATGAAAAAACTTAAAACGAGGTAAAATTGTATAATATAACTATTAAAACATATCTTCTGATAATAACCTATTATTTATTTTAAAATAAAATTGTACATAAATAATACACATTTCGAATTACTATTTATTTATTCAAAGTTTTTGAACACTCACATTTTAGCTAAAAAGAGATTCTGAGATATGCGAACCAGGATAATTAGTATTATTATTTTGACTTTAAAGAAGATATATAATTTTCCTACGATTTCGACAGAAAAAATTTCTTTATTTTATAGGATGTTACAAAATCTAAGGAATAATTGGCTTCAGTTTGGCCTTTTAAACTCTAGGACTTTTAAATGTTTAAAAGAAATTAAGAACTAGTTTATATATTTTTGGAAATTTTTTCAAGTTTTAACATTTTATTCATTTTAAACTTCCTTATCTTCAAACAATGAATTATTTTGAAGGTATTTTTAAATTATTTTGAAATGTTCAAACATTCTTAATTTCTCTGAATTAATTCGAATTTTTTCTGAAAAAAAAATCTAAAAAATGAAAAACATTACATTAAAATCTTCTAAATCTTTTTGTGCTAAATTTGTGAATGTTCTCAAATATTTTAAAATCTTTTTGAATATTATCTTAAATTAGTTTTTCAAAAAAAAAAGAATTATTTTTAATTTTGCTAGGAAACTGAAGAAAATGTTTCATTCTCTTGAAATCTTTCAAAACACGTGAATAACTTTTAAATGTCTTGTTCACTGTCTTCGAAAATGTGCTTTTGGCTTAAAATTCTGTTAAGTATTTTAAACTCACTTGAATTCTTCTAAAAAATTACGAAAACTGTTTAAAATTACGAAAATCGCCGTCAAGGCCATGTGTAGACCAGACCATCGTTTCTTACTGCTTCTTATTCAATTTCCTAAATTTTTAACTCGATATCACGTTTCTTCTGATCGTAAGTCGGGTTTGAAAAAAAAATAATAATTAGAGGTTACGCTAACATAGCCTCAAATCTTCCACATTTTTTTCGAGATTTCTAGAAATTTCTTTCATCTTTATGAATTTTGTTTAACAATTAATTAGTAAGAATAAAAAATCATTTTGAGCCTTTTCACTTTTTTTAAAATGTTCAAAAATCTACATTTAATTACAAATTTTTTTTTTTCATTTTCTTAAAATTATAAATAATCTTTAATTTGTTTCAAAATTTAGAAACATTTTAAATATCTTTAAAAATAATATTTCAAATATCTTCTAAAATAAAAAAAATCTGCACAATTAAAAACATTATATTGAAACCTTTCAGATTCTTTTTGTGACAAGTTTATGGATATTTTTAAATATTTTCGAATATTGTTAATAATTCTTTCCAAATTAATTCTTGAAGTAAAGAATTATTTATGATTTCGCTAAAAAACTTAAGAAAATCTTCTATTCTCTTAAAATCTTTTAAAATACGTGAAAAGCTTTTAAATGTCTTTTTACTATCTTTAAAAATGTACATTTTGTTTAAATTCCTTTAAGTCTTCCAAACTAACTCGAATTTATCTGAAAAATTTGGGAAAACTTAAAAAATTACAAAAATTGCCTTTAAAGCTTTCAATTTTTTTAGACATTTTTAGAAATCTTGTTCATCCCTTTGAATTTTTTTTTACAATTTTTTAGTCAAAATAAAAAATCATTATAAATTTTCCTGCTTTTTTCAAAATGTTTAAAAATCTGCATTTGATTAAAAATGTTTGTCATTCTCTTCAAATTAGAAATAATCTTCAAATTTTGTCAAAACTTTAAAACGTTCTAAATATCTTTTTAAATATTTCGAATTTCTCCTGAAATCAAGAAAAAATCTGTTAAAAAAAACATAACCTTTCAAATTTTGTACATTTTTTTGCACGAAGTTTGCAAATTTATTAAAATGTTTCAAATTAATAGTTTCCAAATTAATTTGTCAAAAAGAAAGAATTATTAAAAATTTTTGTAGGTAACTAAAGAAAATTTGTTATTTTCTTAAAACCCTTTAAAACGCTTAAAAAGATTCTGAATGTTTTTTTTGCTATCCTCGAACAGGTGCTTTCTGTTTAAATCTTATTAAAATCATTTTTAATTTTTAAATTATTCTTGCATCATTTTGAAACTACTAAATAACTTTTAGACTTCCACTTATTGTAAGATAAATATATAAGCCTATTTACTAATATTTTAAAAAGAAATTATCATTATTATTTATAATAACAATTTTTGTCCAAACACTTAAGGAATCAGAAATTAGACAGTACTTTGGCAAAATGAAAAGTACATATATAAAATACGATTAGGACTATTATAAGGTCACATTATTATAGATGTACGTAAAATAGGTTTCAAGCAAAATAGAAGTTGCGAAATATCTTTGCGCCTCCTGAACAACAACAAAGAAGTAAAAAGATAACATGTGTGACGTTCCGCAAGTAAAGGGACCTTAGAGCTAGCAGGCAAATTTTTTTAGTAGAAGCGATAGAAGAGACGGTCGAAGTCAAGCACTAAGAGAGTGGGGGACGATCTCTGGAATTCAGCCCCACCATTTACCACTAGAGACTTCTCGCTTCGTGTTTAGCGAATCAGACGAACTATCGAGTCACGTGGACACAGAACAA
>JAUELO010415752.1:0-14224 GCA_032357855.1 Amphibolips quercusostensackenii | reverse complement strand
CCAACGTTTCTTATTGCTTCTTATTTAATTTCACAAATTTTCAACTTGATATCACGTTTCTTGTTAACGTAAGTTGTGTTTCAAAGAAAATGCGAAAAAATTTTTCGAGGTCACGCTGACTTGACCTTAAATCTTCCACATTTTTTTGACATTTTTGGACTTTTTTTTATCTTTTTAAATTTTCTTTAACAAGTATTTAGTCAAAATAAAAAATAATTTTTAACTTTCCCACTTTTTTCAAAATATTTAAAAATCTACATTTGTTTACAAATTTTTTTTATTCTCTTCAAATTATAAATAATCTTTAATTTTTTTAAAAACTCAGAAGATTCTGAATATCTTTAAAAATAATATTTCGAATTTCCCCCTGAAATAAAAAAAAAATCTGCTAAATTAAAAACATATCAAAATATTCCAGATTCTTTTTGTGACAAGTTTATGGATAGTTTTAAATATTCCTATTATTATTATTTCTTATTATTCTTATCCTAAATTTATTTTTTAAAATAAAGGAAAAATCATTTGAAATTTTGTTAGGAAACTTAACAGAACCTTTTATTTTCTTAAAATCTTTCAAAATACGTGAAAAGCTTTTGAATGTTTTTTTAACTATCTTTAAAAATGTACATTTTGTTTAAAATTCCTATAAGTCTTTTTAACTAACTTGAATTTTTCTAAAAAATTTGGGAAAACTTTCGAAATTACGAAAATTGCTTCTAAAGCTTCCAAATTTGTAAAAAATTTTAGAAACCTTTTTTATCCTTTAGAATTTTTTTTACTATCAATTAGTCAAAATAAAAAATCACTTAAAATTTTCTTCCTTTTTTTAAAATATTGAAAAATCTACATTTGATTCAAAGTGTTTTTCATTCTCTTCAATTTACGAATAATCTTTGAATTTTTGCCGAACTTTGAATTGTTCTAAATATCTTCTTAAATATTTCAAATTTCTCCTGACATTTGAAAAAGTCTGCAGAATTATAAACATTAGCTTTAAAATCTTCTAGATTTTTTTTAACAAGTTTGAAAATTTGTTGACTTGTAGAGTTTAGTTTAGATTTTTAGAATATAATACTCTTTTCTTTGAAGGCCTGGTCCCAAAGGGGCTCCTCGCAGCTCCTTTTTCCAGTACCTGCGTAGTGCAGCCGGTCACACGTCCAGCCCCACTCTCTCTCTCTTTTCTTTTGTAAATGAAGAAAATCCCATCTGGTTATTTTGTCTTGGAATGTCGATACGATACCGATACGAGACAGCACTTTTCGATATTTTTACGATACGACACAAAACCGATCGATACAAATCCGTGACTGGAAGGTAAGTATCGTATCGGTATCGTCTCAGAATCGAAAAAAATCGCTCGGCGGCATCACTAGTTTAATATTCTACCACTTGGTGAAAAATTCTTGAAAAAACTCAGTTAAAAGTGAAAGTACATTTTTCTAAGTTTTACTTTTTTTACAATTTATTCATTTTGTTCTAAATTTTCTTTTATGGTACAAAAAATTAGTCTTCTTGGTTTCAAGTTTAAAAACTTTATTAAAAATTAATTTTACTGTTTCTAGAAAGTGATTTTTTTGGCAATTAATGTTTTAAATCTTTTAGTTAGAAATTCAAATATTCGGTTAAAAATTTATCGTTTTTTGTTGAAAATGACACTATTTTGTTTAAACTTGAGCTCCTTTTTTAAAATTATTTGTTGTTAGATCCATCATTTTGGTTAAAAATTTAACTTTGGATTTAAAAAGTAGCATTTCTTTTATCAATTTTTTTAACTGAAAACTTAAAGTTTCTATTTTTGATTAGAAATTTATCTTTTGTTAGTAAAAATTTATGTTTTTAATTACAATTAACTTACTTTATTTTTGATTAAAATTATTCTTTTTCAGTAAAAAAGTCAACTATTTGGTTGACAATTTATTTCTTTTTTTTTTAAATTATTTTTTACTGAAAATTTGACTGTGCTATTTTTGCTTGAAAATATATTCTTCTTAGTTAAAAATTCAACTGATTAGTTAAAAGTTTATGAATATCGTTAAGATTTCTGCTTTTTTTTTGTAGAAAATTAATTATTTCTGTTAAAAATTTATCCTTTTTAAAAGTTTAACTAAATGGGAATCAGTTGCATGACAATATTTTATCGAGATAGAAAAAACGATCCCTCAAATAAGAAATATTTTATTTCAAAAAATGCGATATAAATGAATTTGTTTATAACAGTTTTCCTAACAATAATTTTTAATTAGAAAACAAATTTTCATAATTCATATAACTCTTTTTCGAGAAAAAAATGTACCAAATGTCAGTTTTATATATCAGTTTTTTATTATCATTTTAGGAAATTAAGAAATTTAATGTAAAACGAAAATTCTCTTTCACGGAGAGTATATGTGTACTAATTCTAAATTAATGAAATTACTTAATTATTTTAAAAACGTCTGAATTAACAAATCGTCTCGTTAAATTAAATCCACTTGAAACGAAAGACCTACAAGGTACTTAAAATTTGCTTAGAACGTGGTTTATGAACACCTTTGTTTAATCAAGTCCAAAAGACGCTGGTTTTAACTTTGCAAAATTTTACCTTGAATATGAAACGTATGAGTTCACATCTAAGGATAAATTAATTTGATGGTCAGGAGCTTATTAGATTGGTCAATCAGTGAATGCGTCTCTACAAGGAGCGACGCTGATGCCCTGATGCAATTTCCACAGTTTACCCGAGATACAAAATGCCAATCAGGCACGAAATTCAGTTCCTAAATGTGTTCCATTCTATACCAACTTTAATTCATTTTTTTAATCAGTGCTATATCACATGCATTTTATTTTACATACGTAATATGGATACCGAAACATGCATCCATTCATATTCATGTCATTCAAATTCGTGTCATTCAGTTTATGCCATTCATGCTATTTATGCCAATCTATTCATGCCATTTAATTTAGGTCTAAAGATTTATTTTTTCGATAAAATATTTCAATATTTCCAATTTGAGGTTAGGTTTCCATCAAATTAATTTTTTGCTTGCGCATTATGATCTTGAGAATATTATCGTCTCACAAAAATATTTACTTTTTTCCCTTTTTACCTCAATTTTTGAAGAAATAATTATAATAGGGGATTACAGTTTATTCAGTGAGTCTAGCTCTGTAATACTGACGACCTTGATTCCCAATAAATGCGGGAGTCATCTAATGGTACATTTTCGGCTACTAAGTGAGTTTTGCAATGCCTGACCAGAGCGAATCGTACCACTGAGCGCTCGCGGCACACTGGCTACGCAGTGGTCGCCGTCGTTATAGTCAGATGCCAGTCTATCTCCAACGTCCGCGCGCAGTATTCTCTCCCCCTTTTCCGAGCGTTCTCCATGCGTTTTTCTCTCACGTTTTTTTGCTTCGCGCATGAGGTAGTAGAAGAGGAAATTAACAAGTGACAGATTTTCGCTCTTTTTGTAGATATTCCTGCTTAAGTGACCGTGCACAATGTGAAGGGGATAATCATAATCATGCAAAACTGCTGTAGTAAATTAAGGATCTATTTTAATTTTTATATTGTTGATCAACAATCGTGGTTTTGTTTTCTTGTAAATGCATCATTTTAAGGCAACTCCGGTATTCCTAAAATTTAGAACTCTGCTTTCTTAACTTTCAGCCTAAGTCTTAATATTGTTCTTTTTAACAGAGACAGGTTCCTAAATATTAAGTACTTTTATATATTTTTGGAAAAATTTAAGCTGAATTTTCAAATAAAATATAGATTTTGAAATTCATTTTCAGAAAGACGAACAATCCTTTTTTTCACTTATGCGTTATTTAAAAGCAAAGACAAAACGGATTATACTCAGCAATTGAGAGAAAAAATATTTTTTAGTGGTCTTTCAGGACTTCAAAACCTTTGAAAATTAATAAAATGTGCAATAGAGCGAGATTTTCATATTTCAAAAATAAGGAATTATTTGAATAATAGCAATTATGATTCCTGGTTAGCAAAAACTTGTTTCAGTCATTTATGTAAAAAAATGTATACTTTAAAACTTAAAAATTGTACAATTTAAGTATTAAGTTCGTACATAACTACAATTTTAAATCTTGAAAATTCTCCTAAATTTAAAGCATTAAAAACAAAGTTTTAAGTTAATAAACTTTTAATAATTAAACTTTAGAAGTATGCGAAACTTTTTCTCTATTTTTAAATTTTTTTTAAGAAAAACATTCACTTTGATTGTCACTCATATACACCATACAATTGCTCAGTTTTTAAGGAGTTTGATTTAAATGCTTTCGAGTTTGAAAAGTCTAATTTTTCTTCTTGCTTTTAAAAGTAAACATTTTATTTTTAACGTCCTTATTTCAATTTGATTTTTTCTTGAATCAAAGAAGTTTTTTTTTGGTTTTCACATCACGATTAATATTTTCATTGAATATAAAGGGGAACCGTGTCTTTATTTTCAAGAGTTTCCTATAATGAAAGGACATATTTTTTTATTTTTATCTTTTTCTGAATAAAAAAACCAAATTTTTTATTTTTAATATTTTTTAACAATGGAAAAAGTACACATTCTGGTATTATGCTTTTTTTAGAATTGAAAAAAAATTATTCGTAGCATATATTTTTTTAAGACAGGAGAGGAAATTCTTCCATTTTTAACGTTTAGGTTAATGTTTTTATTAAATTAAAGGGGGAAGATGTATATTTCACATTTTAAATGGGATAAAGAAAAGGGAATTACTCCTTTTTTTCCTTTTTTCTTTTTAACATTTTTACTGCGTTGAAAGGGACAAAATTTTGCTTTTTAATTTTTTTTCAATTAGAAAAGAGAACTTTTTTATTTTCAGTTACTTGCTTTGAGATTGATGTGCTTAATTTATATAACAGATTCAGAAACAATTTACATTTTCTTAGAACATTTTGAAATTCAAGGATAAAATTGCAAAATTTTGTATTGAAATCTTCTAATCTTTTAATCATTCGAAATATTTTCAAATATTTTATTTTTTAACTAGAAAAGACACGTTTTCTACTACGTCAGCTAAAATTTTTTAACAAAAAATAAAAAATTTAAATTTTTAGTTACAACAAAATTGATGTATAACCCAATCCTCAACAAAAAGTTTAATAGTTTATATTTTAACCAAAAAGTAATTTTATTATAAGTAAAAACTATTAATTACAAAATAATCGAAAATAGTTGATTTAAAAAAAAAAACTAAATTTTTAAATAAAGAGTTGAATTTTTAAAAAAATAGTTGAATTTTCAGCGAGAGACATTAATAGTGGCATTTTTAACATAATGAATTAAAAAATAAATCTAGGAGTTGATATTTTAAAACAAAAAACATGAAAATTTTTCATACGATACAATTAAATACAATGGAAAAGTCTAATTTTTTATGAAAAGGTTTAATTGTGAACGTGAAAATATGAATTTTGAACAAGAAACTTCAATCTTAACCAATTAGTTGAATTTTAAACACAAAGATACGAATTTTCGACAAAGTTGAATTTCCAACAAAAAACAATTACTTTTACTATTTGGTTAAAAAATGACTTTTTTGTTAAAAATCAACTTTTCTCTTGAAAATTCAACTAATATGTAGAAAATTCGTATTTTCGCATAAAAATTATACACCTGTTTT
The DNA here is from genome assembly GCA_032357855.1 of Amphibolips quercusostensackenii. Lineage (NCBI taxonomy): Eukaryota > Metazoa > Arthropoda > Insecta > Hymenoptera > Cynipidae > Amphibolips > Amphibolips quercusostensackenii. The sequence continues at coordinate 8,584 of JAUELO010415752.1, read as the reverse complement.
GACATTTTTTTTTTCTTCAATGACTTAATAATATTTCTTGGTAAAAAACTCAATCACTTAGTTAAAAGTGGAACTATTTTATTAAATATCAATTTTTTTGCCAAATGATTTATTATTTTTTGTTGAAAATGAATTTCTTGATATGAAATTTCAACTATTTCAATATTCCATGCTTGGTTAAACATTTATTTTCTCTAATTGAACACTTAACTACATAATTGGTTAAAAAATTCATGCATAATGTTTTAAAATTCGTCTTTTGGGTTTAAACATTTATTTCTTATCGTAGGAATGTAACCTTTGTTGGCTAAAAATGCAACTGTTTGGTTAAAAATTAATCTTCACGATTTAATATTTTTGTTAATTTTTCTTCAATTTAACTATTTTTAGTTAAAAATTAATATTCTTAAATAAAAATTTAACTATTTTATTTTTTGTTACATCTTTTTAAGATGAAAATCCATCTATTTTGTTAAAAATGTGTCACTTTCGGCAAAAAATTCAACTATTTTGTTAAAAATTAATTTTTTTTTTGGTTCAAGATTCATCACTGACTCAAAAACTAATTTCTTGTCTTCAAAATTCAACAATTTTCTTAAAAATCATTTTGTTTTGTTAAAAAATTATTTTGTTTTGTTCGGAAATCAATTTTTTAAAATGAAAATATAACAAGTCAACTTTCCTTAATCTATTTCATATTTAGTGGTTTAAAATTTAACTTTTTTGTGGAATATTTTTTTCTTTTTGCTTAAAAATTCAGTAATTTAGTTAAGTGTTTTAATTAAATTTCTTGTTAAAAAATTAAGGTTAATATTCCAGTGATTTTGAAAGTCCTAATAATCGTGAAGCTTGGTTATAATTTGGATAAATTGTTAAAAATATATGTTTAATGCATCATTTGATAATAAAAACTATCTATTTTTAGCGTTTAAAAGTAGCGAATAAAAGTTACATTCCTCGAAATTGAATAAAAAGCAAGAAAGTTATCAAGATGACTAGGACTTTTTGCAAAATAGTTAACTTTTTAACAAAAGACATGAATTTTTAACTAAAATAATGAATTAAAAAAAAATCTAACAGTTGATAATTCAACCCAAAAGGATTTAATTTTAAAATTTTGAGAAGTTAATGTTGTTTGCGAGACCCAGTTTATGACCTAGATTATCATCAAATTATTATCACGCTAAAATTTAAAACTTGCACATAAAAAAAAATTAAAAGTTTTGAAAAGCCAGTAGGGTAAAGTTAATGGTAAAAAAATTTTAGATAGTTTTCAATATTTGTTAATGCTGACAAAATTTCAGAAAGATTAAAATATTCTCTGAAATCACTTCAAAATAATTTTCTGTCGGTTGTTTTATATAATTATCCCGTTTTTATATAATTATCGACCCTTCTTTATCTTCTTTCTCCTCCACTACCCCGTCACCTCGCTTCTCCAGATGATACACTCCTTTCTGACTTACCTCCCCTAGCTATCACTTTCACTATCCTATTCTCCATTATTTCTTATCATTTCCTCTTCTTCTCCTCATATCACTACATTTTTCCTACTCTCCTATTCTCGTCTTTCTCATTTTCTATCATCTCCCCTACTTTCCTACCCTCACTTCCCTATGGCTCACCTACTTTTCTCTTTTATTTCCCATTATTTGCTCTCCTTTCCCTTTTACTTCCCTATCCTCATTTACCTTCTTTTAAACTCCTATATCTTCTTACCACTACCCCTCCTCCTCCTCCACTCACAGCCACTCATTCATCCTCACTGTCCCCACTTTCTCTCCCTCACTTCTCCTATTTCTCTCCATCTTTCATACTTCCCATCACTTTTGTTCATCTTTTCTCGTTTTCCCTACTTTTCCTTTTATCATTACCTGTCATTTCCTCTACTTTACCTGCTTAACCTAGTCTTGATTCCCATATTAACCAACAAAGATTTAAATTTTAAATTTTAAAATACAGTTAAATTTATTAAAAAGAACAATTTTCTACAAAAAAAAAATGAAACCTGTTTTTTATATAATCATCCTCTTTTCATTCAATCGCCACTCCTTCTTTAAGTTATTTTCTTTCGTAGCCATAATTTCCTCTTCACTATTCACCCTTATTTCTAATCACTTTCCCTTATTCTCCTTATTTGCCTACACTTTCACTACTTTCCTACCCTTATTTCCCTTACTCTCCCATATTTCCCCTTACTTCCTCTACTTCCTGTCACCTCATTGTCTTATATTTCCCCACATCTTATTTTTCCTACTGCACCCACTTTTGCTTTTTATTTTTAATTACTTTCCGTTATTCACCTTCCATTTCCCTTACTCATCATTACTCTTCCTCGCCCTCCTCCCAACTCCCCTTATTATCCCTGACTCCTCCTACTTTTTCTCCCTCACTTTTTCTACTTCCTTCCATTTCCCCTTTTTCCCTTTAATCATTTCCACTCATTTACTCTACTTCACCTACTTAACCTCTAATTTAAAAGAAAAAAAAAATTTAACCAAATAATATAATGTTAAACAAAAAAATATAAGTTTCTTATTAAAAATATAATAACAGACTTTTTAATCTAAAGTAATTAACTTTCAAACAAAATTAGTTGGATTTTCAACCTGCATATTCTCTAATTTAAGCTTTAAAATTTTAATTATAACTCGATTTATTATCAAATTATTATTATTCTAAAATTCAAAACTTGCACAGTAAAAAAAAGTATTCAAGCTTTAACAAAGCTAATAGGATAAACTTATTAGTAAAAATTTCTAGAAAGTATTAAATATTCTCTCAAAATCATTTTAAACTAACTTTCTATCTGTCTCTTTTATATACAGTTATCCCCTTCTCCTTATTTCCATACACTTTCACTACTTTTTCACCCTGATTTTCCCTTCTTTTCCTACTTTTCCTTATTTCACCTTACTTCCTTTACTTTCCTATTCTTATTTTCCTTATTCACCCTTTCCTTAATTCCTTTACCTACCCTTTCTACACTTTCCCTACTTCTACTTCATCCTATTTCCTTAGTGTCCTATATTTCCTCACATCTTTTTTTTTTTACTTCACCAACTTCTGCCTTTAAGTTTCCATTATTTTCCCTTATTTACCTTTCCTGACCCTATCCTCACTCATCATCACTCTCTTTCAACTTCCATCCGCTCATTATGACTCACTCCTTACACTATCCCTCCCTTACTTCTCCTTCTTACCCTAATTTCCTCTACTTTTCTTTTAATTATTTTCTCTTATTTCCTTTACTTCACTTTCTTACTCTCTTCTTGTTATTCATACCAACGAAAAAAAGGTTTGAATTTTCTACAAACAACAACTTAAACTTTCAACCTAAAACTAATAATTTTTCACAAAACAATTTAATTTTCAACCGAATGAAAACATTTTCAACCGAAAACAAGTTTTTGACAAAAAATATATCAGACTTTCTAAACTAAAATAATTAACTTTTGAAAAAAAGTTGAATTGTCACCTTGCATATTCTCAAATTCTCACGTTAGAATGAGATATAAGAAATTAATTTTGTTTGCATAACTTTAATTATGACTGGGATGATCATCAAATTATTATCGTCCTAAAATTCTTAACCTGCACCTCAAAAAACTACTCAAGCTTTAAAAAGCCAACAGGATGAAGTTAATAGTGGAAGCATTTTGAAAAGTTTTAAATATTCTCTGAAATTAATTCAAACCTACTTTTTATCTGCCTTTTATATAATTATTTCCTATTCATATAATTACCACACCTTCTCTAACTTAATTCCTTTCCTAGAAATCACTTCCTCTTCCTTATTCACTCTCATTTATAATCATTTCGCCTACTTCTCCTTACTTCTCCACACTTCCTCTACTTGCCTAACCTCATTTTTCTCACTTTCCCTCATTTTCCCCACCTTTCTCTACTTTTCTATTTTTATTTGCTGTACAAGTACTTCTACCTTACATTTTTTACTATTTCCCCTCGTGTACCTTCCCTTCTCTCCACACCTCTCACTTATCATCGATCTCTCTCCTTCTCCTCTCACATGCCCTCATTATTCCTCACTTCTCTCACTTTTCCTTTGTCACTTTTTCTACTTCCCCTTATTTTCCCCACATTTCCCTCCATAATTTCCTTTCATTTTCTTTACCTCGCCTACTTACCCTTCCCTCATTTCATCTACTAGACAAAAAAGATTTAAATTCTATACAAAAAAAAAAAAATGAAAAAAATTGCACCCGACCGGCAATCAGAAGACCTGTGGTTCGATTAGCAGCGGAGTAATAGAGAAAACCTTTTCTCAGCAAAAAACGTATTTGATAATTTAATTTAAGTCTTAATATACGTTAATAAATTTTTGTTATTCAAGGAGATACCTTAAATTGATAATGTTGATTTCTAATTTCTAGTGTGTCGAAAAGATTTTTTACTAATTTATTGTTACCATCTCTAATGATGATACACATTTCTTGTAATAACCTATATTTATTGTTAAAAATAACGTGTTTCTGATAAAGATTCTTATTCCGATATCTCTAGTAGCTTAGTGGGAAGAGCATCCGACCGGCAATCGGAAGACCTGTGGTTCGATTCGCAGCAAAGCAATGGAGCATATCTTTTTTCCGGAAAAAAATAATGAACAATTTAATTTCATTATGAAAAGACGTTAATGGATTTCTGTTACTTGAGGAGGTACCTTAAATCGTTATTGTTGATTTATGATTTTCAGTGTGTAAAAAACATTCTTCACTAATTGATTGTTACCATCTCTGATAATAATACAGATTCCTTGTATTCACTTATATCCATTGTGACAAATAATGTGTTTTTGGAAAAAGATTCGTATTCCGATCTCTTTAGTAGCTTAGTGGGATGAGCACCTGACCGGCAGTTGAATGACCTGCGGTTTTATTCGCAACAAAGTGATGGAGAAGATCATTTTTCAGAAAAAATTTACTTAACAATTTAATTTCAGTCTGAAAAAACGTGAATGGGTTTTTGTGAATTAAAGAGGTACCTTAAATCATCATTGTTGATTTCTAATTTTCAGTGCGTGAAAAACATTCTCCACTAATTGATTGTTACCATATCTAATGATAATACAGACTCCTTCTATTAACTAATATCCATTGTTAAAAATAACGTGTATCTAGCAGAAGATTCTTATTTCGATCCCTCTAGTAGCTTAGTGGGAAAAGCACCCGGCCAGCAATCGGAAGACCTGTCGTTCGATTCGCAACGGAACGGTGGAGAAGATCTTTTTTCAGAAAGATATTACTTACTAATTTAATTTAAGTCTTAAAAAACGTTAATGGGTTTTTGTGACTTGAGTAGGTACCTTAAATCGATATTGGTGATTTCTAATTTTCAGTGTGTGAAAAAGATTTTTTACTAATTGATTGTTACCATCTCTAATGACAATACAAATTCCTTCATTGACTTATATCCATTGTTCAAAATAAAGTGTTTCTAAAAAAAGATTTTCATTTCGATCTCTCTAGTAGCCTAGTGGGAAGAGCACCCAACCGGCAATCGGTAGACCTATGGTTAGATTCGCAGCGGAACGATAGAGAAGATTTTTTTTCAAAAAAAATTTACTCAACAGTTTGATTTCAGTCTGAATAAACGTGAATAGGTTTTTGTGACTTGAGAAGGTACCTTAAATCGATATTGTTGATTTCTGATTTATAGTTTGTGATGAAGATTCTTCACTAACTGATTGTTTCAATCTCTAATGACAATGCAGATTCCTTGTATTGACTTATATCTATTGTTAAAAATAACGTGTTTCTAAAAAAAATTCTGATTTCGATCTCTCTAGTAGCTTAGTGGAAAGAGCACCCGACTGGCAGTCGGAAGACCCGTGGTTTGATTCCTAGTGGAGCGATGGAAAAAATCTTTTTTCAGAAAAAAATCACTTCACAATTCAATTTTAGTCTGAAAAGGCGTTAATGGATTTTTGTGACATGTGGAGGTACCTTAAATCAATATTGTTGATTTCTCATTTTCATTGTGTGAAAAATATTCTGCAGTAATTGATTGTTACCATCTCTAATGACAATACAGATTCCTTTTATTGACTTATATCCATTATTGAAAATAACGTGTTTCTGAAACAAAATTCTTTTTCCGATCTCTCTAGTAGCTTAGTGGAAAGCGCACCCGACCGGCAATCGCAAGACCTGTGATTCGATTTCTAGTGGAACGATAGAAAAGATCTTTTTTTAAAGAAAAATTAATTAATAATTTAATTTAAGTCTAAAAAGACGTTTATGAATCTCTGTCATCTAAGGAGATACCTAAAATCGATAGTGTTGATTTGTAATTTTCAGTGTGTGTAAAAGATTCTTCACTTATTGATTTTTACTATTTCTAGAGATAATACAGATTTCTTGAACTGACATATCTATTGTTAAAAATAACGTGTTTCTAAAAAAAAGGCTCTTATTTCGTTCTTTTTTGTAGCTTAGTGCGAAGAGCACCCGACCGGCAATCGAAAGACTTGTGGTTCCATTCCCAGCGGAGCGATGGAGATATTTTCTTTAGAAACATTTATTTAACATATAAATTTTTGGCAATATAATTTAATTTTTAACAAAATAATAGAATTTTTAACAAAAAAAAGCTTATGACTAATAATATAATAATAGCATTTTCAACAGAAATAATCACCTTTGAAACATAAATAGTTGGATTGTTAACCTACATTTTCTCAATTTTTAACTTTAAAATCAACTATTTGAATCTGACTTTGTTTGCAAAACTTGAATTTTAACTCGGATTATTACTAAATTATTTTCAACCTAAAATTCGAAGAGACATTCTGCATTAGGCGTAAAGGATGAATTTTAGAAATGCGTTTTATTGGCCTGAAATAATTTTTTCAACCTAACTCATATTTCTGCATAAGATTATGGTCCAGTTAGATATAGAAGTGGGGCAAAATCCATGCTTGGTATTTTTTTTTATCAAGTAATTTTATCTTTTTGACTGTTCTTTTTATTATTCAATAGAGTCAAGTAATAGCTCTAAAGTACTTTTTTGTTTGTTTATTAATTTAAAAAATAAAAAGTTATGCAACTCTTTGTGTGCCCATGTCTTTGTTTTTGGAAGACGAACCGCACCATTAATGGTGAAAAAATGTTCAAAAGTTTCAACTATTCTCTGAATTTGATTGAAAATAATTTTCTACCGGTTTTTTCATATAATCATCAGCCAATCGGTTAATCAATCTTTTGTTGAAGATCAAAGAGAAAATTCTATAGGCCAAAATTAAAACGAGTGAACGCTACTTTACTGGCTCTAATTAAACGATGTTCAATTTTCAAGAGAATTAGTCGCACCCGTTACAAAGTAAATAAGGGTGATACTGTAGGGAATGCCTGTGAGAAATACCTTCTATAATTTTATGGCATCTGCCTGCATTGAAAGCATTCTTAAGTGCCGAGACTTTAGAGCTGCTAACTTACAAAATGGTGATATGAAATTCATATGACAGCCAAATTTACTTTACTTAAAACTTTTGGTGACACTGCTGTTATTTAAGAAACTCTCCTTTTAGCAGACATTTTATTTATGATAACAAAGCACTTGGACAAGTTTTTGGGAATTACATTATTATGTTTGGTAGAATATTACAAAGCTTATTTACAGATATAGACAAAATTATTGAAGTAAAAGTTCTTTTGGAACGGAAATAAATAAAAAAAAACGACCGACCGCTCGGCCGTACGACCGCACGTCTCCTTTTTGTGCGGCCATTTACAATCGCTCTCGAAACATTTATTCGATACTCCCACTACATCCGCGCTAAGCATGCATATTCTCTCTCTCTTTCTCTCTTTCTATATCTTTCTGCACTCTGTTACTATGCGATCTTTTTAAAACTCATGATGATTCCTCACGGAAAATTTTAAAGTTAACCCATCAATATTTCACTTCTGCAGTGTGGCCCCACTGCTGCACTTTAGTTTTTTAATATTCTGCATAGAAATTCACCAGGTTGTCTACCTGAAGTACAGTTTTAAATTCTCGGTCATTTCCCGGTTAAGTTTTTCACTGAAAAGGATAAATTTTTAAATATATATCTTAATTTTTATAAAAATAAAGAATCTGCCCGCTGCGCGGGCACACTCTCATCGCGCGCCTGGGGCGCGCGTCTTTCGCATCTCGCGCTTCACGCTCGATAATGGGTTACCTCGCGCTTCGCGCTCAAACATATTCAGACCTCGCGTTTCGCGCTCATATATTCATTCTTTGCACTGGAAACGCTCAAAAGAAACTTGATCAAAAACATCTTTTTTAGATTCCAGCATATATGTACATGCATCATTGGAATTTCGATTTTTGCATATGCATTATTGTGAATAAATTAAAAACGAGGATTTCCGTCAAAAAATATTTCGAAGAGATTTCGTAGGAATTTTCAAATACTACACTTAATATTTCGCGTCGTTCGGCTCAAAAATTGAATTGTCGCATTTTTTAAAAGTATTTTTGATGAATCAAATCAACCTAAAAAGTCATATCAAAAAATTATTCGAAAAAATTTTGTAAAACTTTTTTAAAACTGCAATGCCTTCTAAAATATTTTTCCGTA
>JAUELO010415650.1:0-14226 GCA_032357855.1 Amphibolips quercusostensackenii | reverse complement strand
GCCTACATGAAGCTTAAGCTGATCTATAAGATATATTTTTGAAATTATTGTTCTTATTCAATACATGGAAGTTGGAATGCAACCTCAATATATCTAAGATAATTTTCTTCATGACTAACGTGAACAAAGTAAGAAAAAAATATTGCAAGGTTTAAAGAGAATTTGAAAGAAAATCAAACGAAAACGAAAATCGATTTTAAGAACACAAAAAAGTGATTAATTAATATTTATTAGATTATCTTGATGATCAGCTGAGATTTGATTCACGCGTAGAAAAAGTCCTTGATAGATTTAGTTAAATATAGAGCTTTTTTTCATATGGAAAAATTAAGGGTCTTAGAAAGAAACTGTTTTTGAACTTGCCAAAAAATGTTCTAATCGCCTAAGTCTAACTACAGATAACACCATTCCCACAAAAAATTGTACGATTGATCTAATATACAGCGGATTGATAATTTGATATAAAAACTAATTAAAAAACCACAACGGTAGCGCAGCCTTTGATAACAAAAAAACCACTCATTTCCGGGATATTGCACCCTAACCCTAATCTGATATAAGAAAACGAGTAAAACGGAATACAACCACTTCGAAGAATTTGCACACCTAGATAGTGAAGGTTAATTGCAAAGTGTCAGCAACATTTCGGCAAATGATCATACATATAGAAAGAAATTAAATAAAAAAGTAATTCACAAAGCGATCGATATCTACGTGAATCATGACACAACAACCAGGTTCTCGACTAGTATACCTTTAAGAAATACTGAGTGTGACCATAGGTTAAATACAAAACGCTACTGATGGTTGCTCATGAACTGCGGAACAAAAATACGCAAAAATAGGTTAATATAACAAATTTTTTTCCTCACAAAAAACCTAAAACTAGAAAGCATTATACACTATTTGTATCGTAGAATATGTTCGCGAAAAGAAAGTGCAACCTGTATATAACGTATCTGCAAATATTCTTGAATTATTGCCTACATTTACTTTTATTGTATCCTTCTCTTTTTTTTTCAAATCCTACCATCTAATGCAAAAACGCTTTTGCTAACTCCCCTTCCTTTACCTCCATTAACTTCATTATAAGCTCTAATCCTCTTTTTCTAGTAAGGTACTTAATTTATTTCTTTGCACTTCTTCTCTTACCATATATCCCGGCGCCCTCTACAGTACGCCTAGCGAAAACCTTATACATTTACCTCATTTTGAAATCTTAATCTTTTCTATTGCTTGCCGTCCTAATATCTTTACTCCATTACCCAATAGTAGGTATGCCTAAGTATGAAATTAACGTATTATTTTTCTACAATCTATCTTGAACCGCCTTTTTTCTATTCCTGTTATCTGTTCTATTATCATCGCCGTTTTTTCACACTTTCTCTTATATAAACTCTATAATCTCTATTTTTTTGCAAAGTATACACAAAATATTTGAAGTCCTTTAATTCTTTTAGGTCTTTTTTCTTCTATCTCTAAGTGAAATATTTATTTTTGCCGCTGCTTTTTTTAACCTTACTATCTTTGTTTTTTTTACAATTGATTTTTAATATTTTTCATGTAAGTCTTTTTTTAATCCTGGTATAAGGCCTGCCATTTTCTCTTTATTCTCTTCCTTTAAAACTATATTGTCCACCTATGCATGGTTATATATCTTTTTTAATTTTTCTTGTAATTTTTTTTATCCTTTTCTTTTTATATTTTCTTCTGAGTCTAAGTTCAATATATTAAATAAAAGTGGGCTCAGAGCACATCCTTCCCTCACTTCTCTCAACAACCGGAAACTATTACTTACTTGCATTTCTACCTTGATCCAGCTGTCAAACTCTCTTTCTCTCTCTAACATTTCCTAACTCCATATTAAACCCTCTCGTATCTACTTTCTAACATTTTATACCTTGTCCAAGAAAAAATTCTTGGAATATTTAGTAATTGTTCACTCTAATGAATTTTTGTACGCTTTGGAAAATCTTTACCTAAGTCTAAAAGTAAAAGCTGATTTAGAGAGAAAACCAAAAAGTTTTATATTTTTCGCCAAAAAGACATTAAAATTATAAGAAAAAAAAAGTCTATAAAAATCGCGTTCTTAACCAATGCTATTATTGTTCTGTTAAAAGAAGTATCTTAAACCTCTTTTCAGGTGCAAATCTGCTAGGAAATTTAGCAAGAAATCAAGTGCAGTTTCAGCAATAAACGTTCATCAGAATTCATTACCGGATCAGCTCAATTATCAACAACCTCCAGTTCAGCATCTGTATATACAGCCTACGTACCGCACGTTTAGCCAAATATTATGCCACATCAAGTCCCGTAATAGTACGCTCTGTCACAGTATGCTTATTTTTAATACGCGCAGCCCAAGAATGTTCATTTCAGGCCTCGCAAGCCTGGAAAATTTACTATTAAAAATAAACTGACTAACTGTTACAATGATGGGATTCTGCAGACGGGATCACGAGGACCCAAACTTTTCCTGCGAAAAGTTGAATAATGATTTCAGAGAGCCCACATTGCGGCCAACCGGCGAACCAAGACATCTAATCAAGCACTACACGTAAAAGCAGAAAAGCAGTAGGACGTTTACCGAGGCCTGAATTTCAAGTGAACCAAGTTCTAAAATTTACTTGACTGGCAATATAAAGATCCATCAGCTATTAGCAAATATAGACTTAACTTCAATCTTAACGCTAACCAAGAGGGATATAACGGAATTTCCCTTCCAAATCTCCAGGGCCATGGAAGCAGAACAGGATGAGAGCAAAACCTTTTAGGCACTGCTCCGAAAAGAAGAAAAGAAGAAAAGAAACCACCCGTCGTATTTGCTGAAACAAATAATTTGCCAAATTGTTTGTAAAACCTAAGAAGGCATATACCCTTAATGATCGACAGAGCGGATTCCACTACGGAAAATTAAAATTATTTATAAAAGAAGGCCCTGATCTAGTCCTTTCTGGAATTTAAAGCAAAGGTGTATTCACAAACAAACAGCATAGCATTTTTAGGTCTCTAATTAAAGCCTGTAATACGCTAGCGAGAAAGTTTAAAGAGTTGTTACATAGTTTAGGTATTATAAAACAAACTGCAACAAATATAGCATCTCGTTGGAATAACCCTTACCATATCGCGAGTAATCCAGGAGGTAAGGACTATCAAGTAGAACTAGACGGGCGTCTAGATGCTACAGAAGAAAAAAAAGCATTGTGGATTAAACAGAGAACTGGAATTCCAAGTGCTATGCCTTATTTTCATAATACTACGGTAGGACATGATCTAGATCAACTCGAAAGGCTTCAAGGAGAGTGAAAAGAAAGAGTAGGCACTGATAAAAGAATGTTTTTTGTTAATTAAAACACTGAAAGAAGACAGTTTAAGGATCATTGTAAGTGTGATCCAGCCCTTGTTTGATCTGACCTAAGAAACAAGTTGAACTAATGTCAGAAGGACCAGTCCACCCCACGGACCCTAGAAGATGTTATTCTTTACAACTGCTAGGGGCAAACTGTCTCTAGCAGTTTCGGCAGCACACAGAATAGCTCACTCCTTGAGTTTACACTTATCGTAATACCTCAACATTGATCCATGTCTCTTCTACTCGAAAGGATCCGGATTAAATTATTACAGTTAAAATTAATTTACAAAAAAACCTTTTCTGAGTTTTCTACCTATGTTCCTGTTTTCTTTTCAAAAGGTTTCTAAATATTTAATTACAGTGAATGATTAATTGAACAAAACCTTTAACGGGTTTTTTAACTTTGCTTTAGGTTTTTTTTCTGAAAAGAATCCTAATAAATCAATTACAGTGAGTAAATAGGATCTGTATCAATTAATTAAAATGACTCATTGATTAAGCAAATCATCGTTCGGGTTTCTTAACATTACTTTAAGTCTTTTCTTTTTAGAAGAATCCGAATAAATCAATGAGATTGACTAATAAAACAAACAAATTAACATTTGTGTTTCTCAACTTCGCTTCAGGTCTACATTTTTCGAATAAATACGAATAAATTAATTACAGTAAAAAATTGATTAATCAAAACATTTTTCGTATTTCTGAACTTTGCTTCAGGTCTCTTTATCTCAAAAGGATTTGGAATAGATAATTACAGCGAGTAATTAATTAAACAGTACCTTTTACTGGTTTTTTAACTTTGCTCTAGGTCTTTTTTTAGAAGTATCCAGATTTATTAATTAAAGTGAATAAATTAAACAAAACATTTTCTTCGGGTTATGTAACTTTGCTTCGTGTCTTTTTTATAACAAAGGATCTTGCTAAATTATTTACAGTAAATAATTAAATAAACAAAATATCTTTTTGGTTCACTAACTGTTTTCTGGGTCTTTTTTTTGAGGGAGCATCTAGATGTCAAGTTAATTTTAATAATTAACCCCCTCACCCCTTTTTGCCTATAGAGAAAAGGACCCCCTTTTTTCACTTTATTTAAAGATAATTTTGCAGAGAGCTATCTGCCTCCCCTTAAAACAACTTTGTTAAGGGTTTTATTTAATGTACCACTACAGTAAACATTTAAATTTAACCCAGTCCAAATTTTTTATTGCGTTAGTAAAGTATGACAAAACTGCCTTCTTTTTTTTCGAAGTACAAAAAATTACCATATTTAATAAAAAAAATGACCACAAACATTAATAATTCATTATTAAAACAAAATATAATAATGATATTGTAATTTTGACGTTGATTACAGAAATATCCAGTTGTACCATTTTAATTATAAAGCCGGTGAAGTATAAACCAAGCTCTAAATTTAGAAAGAATAAGTTACATTTCTTACTTTTAGTAATACGATTTTACTTTCTACATACTCATTCCCAAAGAGGGACCCCAAAATAAGCCGAAAACTCGCCCCTTTTTTGCGCCCAACGTAGTTTTTAAAGAAAAAAACTTAAATTGACGCAACAGAGCTCAAAATAATAGTAAATGCATGCTGTAACCAAGTTTGTCATTGCTTTAACCAAAACCCGAAAAATACCTCTGTCATGGGGTGGAAGCTTTACAGCCACTATGACAGTAGGTGAAATAGTGTTTAATAGTTTTTCATTGTAACAGTATATGTGTACCTCAATTATACTTATTCAGTGACGCTTTGACTCTTGAAAATCGAAAAACTGTCCCTATGAGGGATTGACACTAATTGATCTTACCTATGTTACCTATGTTTGTGAGTTACGGTGAACTAGAAAGTCGATTTGTCCTGAATCCGCATTTGGCCTCTATTTCTCTGCAGCACGTCAGGTTTTCGAGATTTTTTAATCAAAATTTTTGTTAAAAAATTACCAATCAGGAGATAGAATGTTGTACAAAATTTTTTGAGTGGAAATCAATATATGATTTCGATAAATTTTTTATTGACAAATCAAACGGCGGAATTGTTTTCGTAAAATATTTTACGGTTGCTGAGATGATCTGGAAAAACTAAGGAACAACATAAAAAAGGTAGTTTTACAAATAACTGCATATCTAGCTAAGAATTTTTTTTCTACCGTTCCACATGTCATTCTCTTCGTTTCTCAATACAGAAAATTTTTTTTAAAAAATTAGCGTTGAGGCTATCACTGTTTAAAAGATACATGACAGAGAATTTGTCTCTTTCTACGGAGATGCCATGTTTGACGGCTTACACGTACCTATAGCGAATCATTGTACTGTGTCTTTAAAATATCTATTCTTTATAGTGTTAGCTCTTGTTGGAAAATAATAATAAATTGCTACCTTTGTATCTCTTCTCAATTGTAGTGACATCTTGATGAAATCTTTCACCATGTTCATGACTAACTGCTTCTATATTTTCTGAGAAGAAGTCTAAGTAAAAGTGCATCGTGTGAATTTCCAGTGTGATGTTCGATTTCATTTCTTAGAAGTTTTCCAACATCGTATCGATCAAGTATTTGTAGTTTCTGGATTTCCTGTTTACTGAGAAATTGTCTATAACAGCTCTTACTGACAACCATGTTTGCCTTTCATGTTTAGTCATGATCTTTTTAAAATTGACATCTCGCATTAGTTGTCAAATTTGTGGTCCATGAAAACTCACTCCTTAATGTTTAATTCACTAAGTTCAGGGTATTTCCTTTTCAAAAAAAGAAGACCTGCTTTTCCGTTTCTATTGATCGCGTTAATGTAATTTTTCACGATTCTAAGCTTTATATGTATTTCTGGTAAAAAGATCTTTTAAAGATCAACCAGTGGTTTCTGGGAAATGTTCGTCTTTCCAGTTTCGAACGTCTGTCCCGCTAGCCAAGCTTTAACATTGTAATATTTGTCTTCTGCTCTGCTGTCCTAGGTGGGTAGAAAGCAACAATGTTTTGTGTTACCAGATATCAATTAGAGAAAAATTCCTATTACTTTCAAATCACGACAGATAAAGCATTTATGTAGCTCGTAATCTATTTTGTGAAGTAAAAGTTTTATGACAACATAACGCTCTCTCTTATTGGTGGCATAACCAACGGGTATTAATGGATATTTGTTTGCGTTCTGCAAGAAAACAGATTTCGAACTGTATTTGTTTGAACCAATAAATAAAGGCAAATTCAGATGTTCTCTTCAATTAGTAGGGAAAGCAAAAGTAAAGATATGATCGAATTTCCCTCGATCCACTGACCTTAATGGTATTACACAAGTCGAGTAGCAGCTGTTTGGTATCCTAAATTTTTCTCCATTTTCAACCTTAATCTAAAAAAAATCTCGTAACCTTCTTGCATTGCAGGAGAAACTTTTTGTCTTTGTTTTTGTGGGACAAAAACACCGCAAACGTGGCAGAAGCTATCAAGATGATTTTTGCAACTACGCTCCATTTTGCAATTGCTGCAGAATGAGTTTTAAATGATATCTTACAACCAGCGCTATTGAATTAAGGTTCAATAGGACTGAGTTTTAGTCCTAGAGTAGAGGTAGCATACATGTGACTTCGCAGAGGTCAAGCATGAAATGAAAACAGCACGGAGCACGATACGCAAGGGAGAGCTTAGAGCTGTTGCATGTGACATAGTAGAGAAGTTGCGCATGTGCTATAGAAGAGGGGAGTAGCGCATGCGCTATGTACACTTTCCCCCTAACGATCCTTTGTATCACGTGTACATTTCTAATTGAAAAAAAAAAAAATTTGATCTAAGAAATCTTGAAAACCTGACGTGCGCAGAGAAATAGAGGCCAAATTCGGATTCAGCACAGAAAACTACTCTGAAAATGACATGTCTCATTTCATAAGCACATAGGTCACATTTTGTTGAGCAGTGATACTGGCGAAAGTATGTATGTAAACAGAAATTTTAAGGGTGTACATAAGTTACCACGGTTAAGGTTACTTTTTTTAAAAATTTATTTAAGGATTGAAATGGTAGTTGTTCACATGCCCTAGTCTGTAATAAAAAAAAATTTTGCTTGCGCAGCCTATTAAAACTTACCCTATTTTATTTCTTGTCGATCTAACCAATTTCTATGCTTATTTTCACTCCTACTGTACGAGAATCATGTCGACAACAAGATAAATATATTCCGGCGAGAATATTACCTGTATCTAATATTGCAAAGACTTTTGCATCGTCTGTTGATAATACGATTCGCTTTTTGACTGGCATTGACACATTCATATTTCTTCTTGCGAGTTGAAGAATTGGCTCAACAGAAAAAGTGTATCTTCGAAGTTTTTATATTCAGTAGGGATCAATATAACAAGTAAGCAAAATAAATTGGAGACAGTCAAGTTTATATTAAAGTCCGGCAGAAGAATTAATCCTGGTAGTTGCAACAATGAACCTGACCGTAGGATATCTAGACCTGGTACAAAGATAAAGCTTGGCAGAAGAAGGAGACTTTACAGAAATCTTAGACCTGGCACGAAAGTCAGGTTCAGCAAAAGAAAAAGGCTTAGCAGGAGAAGATGACCTGGCCGTCAAAGAATTTCTGGCTGGATTAAAAGACGAGTTAAGAGAAAAATGTTTGTCTAATGAATTAGTAGATTCGCAACAAGGAACACGAGGAATAGGCTTGATATTAGGTGAACAACCGAATTATAAACTTAACTCTGCATCAAGAAACAAAGAATTAACTTCTTTAAAAGTAAGTGGGACTACAAACGTAAGCTTATAACCCTGGCAAAACTTTTGCTACAAGAATTTTGTAGTTATCGATATTTTGTAGTATCCGAATCACTGTAAAACTTGTTAAAAAAGTATAACTAGTTTTTGAAAGAATAAAAGAAGAACGTTTTCCTTTATTCTTTACCCCTTATTTATCTATGCATGTGAACATGATTTGAACTGAGGTGAACAAATTCTCCCTTTCTTATTAACCTAATCTTATTGCTGGTTTTAAATTAAGAACTACTCTTTATAATTTCTATAATTTCTTAGGGAATCCTGTGTGAATAATTTTTTCTATAACACAAACATTTGAAATTTTTCCCAGATCAAACTTGGAGTTTGTGTTTATTGCGAACAAACTTAAATAGAGTTTGGAAAATAACAGAAATTAGGATGGATGCGTATTACGTCAGGTAAGTTGTTATTTGCGAAAAGCATTTTAAAAAATGCTGACATTATACACATTATAATTAACATGTTATATTCACCAATATAATTAAAGATAAACGTCAAAATCAAGACTAGATTATAAACGAACCACAAGTTTTCTAAATAGGAGAAAAACTGATTATTAGGTTGATGAAGAAGTTATGTATGCCTGTAGCTAATGAATATTTTTCTAATTTATTAGCGTATATACGCGGTATTTTATTTGTTATCTTATTGCTTTTATGCGATAAGTTTATCCGTCTAAAACATTGATATTTATATTTCATAATTCATTGACGAGAAATAAATTCAATCATATCAATCGAGGCTACTTCAGAAAAAAAAACAAAGCAATCTCGCGAATAGTGCGTCAATAAAAATCTCCCTTTCATTCTTGTATTTTTTCTAACGTTTACAAGTATTTTAATAATCTTGCTAAAAGTAACTCAAAAGAATTAAAGACAAACAACATTTTTCAGGCATATGTAGACATGCAAGTTATTCTATAATGGCCTCATGAATTTCGGTACCATATAAAATTGTATTTGTTTGTCAAGAAAATTGTGAAATAAGAATTTTTGTATTGCCCTTGAGGCTATGAATATTTTAAACAAAGTTTTTTAAAAAAATTAGACAAATCTTTGTTTAAAAATATTTTCTGTTAAAGAAATAGTGCTCCAACAAGTGATGTAAGCGATGTCAATATTTACGTAGTTTCAGTTTTCTGGTTGTTGTTGATACTGATGATATTTTTTAAAGAAGAAAAGATACAAGTTTTATTAAATAATATCAGACACATTCAAGAATATCTTCACTTTGATCAATCAATTTATAGGATTCCACTGAATACTTAGAATCTTATTTTATTAACGAAAAAATTCTCCACAACTTTGTCGCATCTAGCTTAAAAATATTAAATTTCGAATTTTTTTTTATAATTTTAATCCTGAAATTAATTATAAGATAAGGTTAAGCCTTTTATTTTAGGGCTATAAAAGATCTAATTAACAATTTTATTACCAAACAAATAAGTTTTTCCATAATATGCCCAGTCCCGAGGTCGTCATAGTGTAGTTATTGTGTCTACATGATTCAACAAATTTTTTTTTGTCGTTGGATATAACTCGTCACTTTTGAAAAGTTGTCAGCAAGAATTGTGAATTCTTTGACAAATTTTTATTCAGAAGAAGGATATTTATCGGAACGATATTCCAAAACCTTGCGTTCTTGATAGGCTAGCTTCGATTCAGGTAAACACATTTTGTCTGTGGAACGAATTATGAAACATAAATATTTTAATCTTAGAATAACAAGCTCGAAGCTTAAAATCTATGAAATGAAGATCAAGATATGTGCAGCGCATTTTATATTACTGACACGACGAGACATGAATAGTAAGTTTGAATCGAAAAACTGAAAGCATCAAAACTCGATTTGGAGAACTTTCGAACTGACCAATTAGAATCGGATAACAGTCGATTTAAACTGAAAGCTTTTATCAGTTTTTTTTAAGTGTCATCTAAACCCATCGGAAGGCGATTCAGCATAGTTTTTAACTGCAGGATTGTAATTATCTTTTTTCCGATTGGAACTTGGCTGTTTGAAATTATTTAGTCCAGACTTTCAACGCGTCCTAAATAAGGCATCAGCTCGGTTTAATTCACTTTGCACAGACAAATATTTACAAATATATTTGAAGATAGACAGAAAAATAAAGGCCAGAGTTTAAACGATTTATGTTTTCACCAATAAGGAGAAAAATTAATTAATGCGTTAATGAACATATTGGTTAACACTGTATCCAATTAATAGTCTGAAGTTTTATCAGCAAATGTATGAGCTATATTAACCGTTATTTGAAAGGTTTAAGACGCTAAGCTTATCCTTGTCAGATATAAATATTTATGTTTCATAAATCCTTCTAAGCAAAAGATTAGATTACTTTAACTGAAAGTAGTGTGAAAAATAAGAAAGAAATTTTTATGAATAGCGGTTTGAGAAAAATTTAAATTCTAATGTGAGATTTCGTAAAGCAATTATGTGCATCAAATTAATGTGTTTTTTAGTTAAATTAGATACTGAGGCATTTTTTGTGTGGCGGTATTGTGGTAAAAGCATTTGTTTGGTAAAGAAAGTGGTTATAATTTTGCCAAAGCCAAAACAAGATCATTTTCATTGCTAAATGTAAATTTTTTTTTCATTTTTATATGAAACAAGGAAAATGTCAATCAATTCATTAAAAAAAACTCCGTGCGAAAGGCACAAGTTCCAGGGAAATGCTTGTCCTGAATATTTTCCCCACAGTAATACGAAATTGACAGCGTAAATACATCTAGCCTTCTCTCCCTTTCTCTTGGTCGGTTTGTGTTTAATAAAAAATGAAAAAGTGGATTTTAAACAGGTGATTCACTGTTGCTTCTTTGTTTTCGGCAAACTCACTGTCATAGTCTTATGAGCCCAAGTCAAAATTCCCAGGTTCTTGACAGAATCTTATGAAACCTTGCTATGCCCAAAATGTGCTTTGATTTCTCGCAAAAGCACCTTGAAGATTCCTTTTTATAAATTATTATGTTTTTATTGTATTTAAAATAAGCCATGTTATAAAAGCTTTTTCACGGAGTCTTGCTTTCACAAGTTGCTCTTTACGAGTCTTAATGTGTATTTCTGGGATTTTTGATTTTTGAATCTGCCAATTTTCCTAGGGCAAACTGAAACCAGAAATATGTATCGTTTGAGAGATACTCTAAATCGTAAACTTTTCAGCCTACCATCATATTCCTCAGTTCTGCGAGAATGAGGTGAAATCGAGAACATTGCTCCAGTTTTTAATATAGAAGGATGAAGTAGCATCACAATTTGGAATTTCCATCTAGTGCTCGTGAACATAAAACTAAATATTTGCATCTGCCGTTGATGTTTGTCCTTTCCATTCTATATAGAAGAATTTTGCGTCAAAAACCAATAGCATAGGAATCCTGGTCTTATAACAGTACTGAATTAAAGCACCCACATCTTTAGAAGGTAGGGACACCTCAGCATCGCCAGGAAAATCAGCCAAAATTATATGCAGCTCTAGCATTTCTTCGCTTCTGCTACTTAGTCTCACTTTCACAACAGTTAGGTCTCTGTAGCAAACCCCTAAGCCACTAATCCTTTTCCTGCATAACCAGGATCGTTGGATTTAAAATAATGTCTGTCTGCTTCACTGCCATACACCTGATTAGAACCACCGAGGCGCCTTTGCTTCAGTACAAATTGATCTGCGTGAAAAAGGTTCCCGTATTAGCCAACAACTACAATCCAGCCTGCAATGTTTGGCCTTACTCCGTGTCTATCGAAATACACCTTGCACAAATTTTTTCGCAAAGTAAAGGTTATAAAAGCTCAGGCTCTACGGAGTTATCAGAAATTAGTACAGGCGCTCAGCAGTACCTTTGCAGACACTTTATCTATATAATTTTCTTGTTTAGTCATTCCTTAAGACTTAGTGCTAGAGTTCTTCACACTAGCGAGTTCCAATACTAAATATCTGCGGCCTTCACTACGATAGTCCGCGACTTGAAATAATAAAATCGTTAAATTTGGAGAAGTGTCCCTTGCAGGAAAGAGCGTTAAATTCTTTGAAGATTTCCTATGTTAAACTGTCTAACTGCTTGCAAATTAGATATGCTTTAGAATAGCGCGAGGCAACGACAACTTACACCAAGGTGTTGTTAGCCTTCTGCACGAAAGAGAGGACCTGTGTTTCTAAACATCTTTGTTATTAAAAATCCTTTTTTGGGAAAGTGTCCTCAGATTCCTTTAGGTCCTTTGCTCACATAAAAAGCCTTCGAACTTGCTTTACATAATGTTTTTGTAGCCATGGCCCCTGCGAGGTACCTTGGATGGCGTTTGAAAGCCGCGCTAAGTAGGCTCTTTTTTTGTGCACTGCTCCTAGTAGTGCCGTCCCTAAGGATCCGTGCACCTTTAACGGTGAGTATGATAAAGGTTTTGGATCAGACATGTCTTTTCTCTTATAACAATTTTGTGTTTCGTCTAGTTGAGTCCCACGAGAAGCTAAGAAAGTCAGAAACACTCTTCGCAGAGGCCTGCTCACAGGGGCGGTTTAGCATACTATGATATTCACCCTGGTGTCACAAAGGCTCTGCTCAGACACATTTTTCGTGACTCCAGAGTGTCGGCGTCGACGGAGAGTGGCTCGCCGTAATGTTCATGATTTTAGAACCCACGTTGCCTTCAAACCTTGACACGCCGATCACATCATGGCTTGGGAGCATGAAAACTTGTGCCCTCGATTGAAGGATAGCTAAGCATGTATTATAGGATGTATAATTGCATTGACATACAAACATTAACATGTAAATATTTTCTTACGTTCGTTGTGTGAGTTTTGTTATTTAGCATAAAATCCATGCAGCAAGAGTTCGGTGTTCAAATCCCTCTACCAATAGAATATTTGCAGATCTAAATCTTAGTAGATATTGTCTAATAATTTGTATCAATTTCGTAGGCATTGATGAGGCGTAAGTGACTTAAATCAGTTTTATGCCTGAACATAAAAAAACTTAGCTTAAATGTATTAAATGTGTAAATATGATGTAGGCTCTTCCGTTTCGAAGCAACGTCTAGACTATATATGCGTTATGTTGGTGGAGGCGCCACAGCCTATTTTTGAGCTTTACAGTATTGCTGTGTTATTTACACAATATAGCTAATAATGTTACACAACTGCATTTATTTGTTAGTCAAATTTTTAAGACGACTTATTCACGGAACTGCTCCTTGATCTTAAAACTAGCTTTTGCCGTGATGCAAAAGCACGGATTTGTAAATTTTTATCTCGGACGTGTCACTTGACGAAAAATCACTTGGCCTGAGAACTACAAATCAAGGAACCCTTGATTTGAAAACGTTGGGCTCGAAGTTTTAGTCATTTGACCACGCCCCACGACCTTTAAAGATCTCGAATTCTATGCTCTTAGTTCATAGAGTCCGAAATTTTAAAGCACGGATACCAACATGATTTTATTGCATGGAGTTTAAGAATTCATATCTTGAACTCTGTGTTCTTATTTCACGTGAAAGTTGTACATAAGAAATAACGCGCTTCCGTAAACTCAGATCTTGCGATTTCTCTCTGTGTAGACGTAGCTATCTTTTGGAATGATTTTTTATACATGGCGCTTCACATTTCTTCTATTTTTAATATCAATCAAAGATCTTGAATTTTCCAAAAGTACCCTGCGTGATTTGAAGACCAGAGTTATTTTATCTTAAGAAAGTGTCGAAAAACAGATTTAAAAAATAATACGTTACAAAAAGTGATTATATATATATATATATATATATATATATGTATATCTGATAAATCTGAGCAGTTACTTGTAATGCTTTTTGCAGAAATTCCTGACTTCTGAAATTTTTTTTGAAATCCTAAACTTTTTTTGATTTTCACTAATTAACATAATTTCCTGACAATTCAATGATTTTCAGATTTTTGCTAAACTGCTAGTACAATAAGAATTGATATTCCTACAGGAAGTTTAAAAGAAAGAAAATAGGTAGATTGAATTCGTTATCAGCAAAAATTCTATGTTATTGACTCATTTGAATAGATGATTAATAGTTGTGAGTTATTGTGAATACTGACTGTTTAGAGTAATTGCGAAAGCTCTAGGAAATAAATTCGAGTTC
>JAUELO010415551.1:0-14226 GCA_032357855.1 Amphibolips quercusostensackenii | reverse complement strand
TATATTCCGCATTTTAGACCTCATTAGGTACAAAGGACCCCCGCAGACTAGGATCGACGGCAGCAATTCGACTATGTCAGGGCAAGCTATGTAGTGGGGGAACCGTTCGCAGGTACCTAGTGCGGAATTGTCCCCTGCCCTCCAAAACTTACGCTTCTCGTCTTAAGACAAGGCCACCTGAACTGGTCTCAAGACTTCCAATAAAACTTCTTGTCTCAAGACAAGTCTACCCCGACCTGTCTTCAAAACTCGTCGTAAACCTTAGTCCTAAACTTAAGACTTACATCTTCGACACCTTAGTCTCTCCCCTGGCAGCCAGCGAGACATGGCCGTCTTGAAGACGAACTCAAGACGAGGCAAGACAAACCTCAAGACAAATAATTTTTATTCAGGATATTCTTGGCAATTGTTTCTGTTGCGCGCTTGAGGCCTGACATAGTTCTCCTGGATTTCGAGAAACAAACCATGTTTGTTATCGAATTTTCGGCACCAACTGACAAAAACATCATAGCCAAGAAGAATAAGAAGAAAGAAAGGTATAAAGACCTTATCAGGGAGCTGCGACGGTTATACCCAAAATATTTTGTTAAGCTAATCGTCCTGATTCTTAAAGCTCTTAAAGATGCCAAGCTTTCGCTGGTTAATAGCCTGAAAAGCATCTCTGCGTGTCAACAAAATGCTAAGATACTTGCGGAGGAAATGCAGAAGGCGGTAGACTTTGGGTCGCTCCGTATTGTCAGGGTGTACAAACCTTTTGCTAAATCATTTTATAAAGTCTGTCACAGTCTGTAGCCCCCTATCTTACGGTCGTGAGACGTGGTTACAGCTAAAATTTTACCGCGATTTTGCTGGAAGCAATTGCAGTTTTTCACATTAGCACCCGCTCCTGGCGAAATCCCGCGGTTGTCCTTATGATAAACTTTTTAATGTATTAAAAAATTTTCAAATGAAAAGAATCAGCCACCTCATTCAAATATGCTCATGATTAATACGATTATGTTTATTAAAGGTGTTAGTGATATGCAAAGATGATTTGTAATATAACGAAAATCAATTCTCATATTTATTTGGCATAACATGAAGATTATATATTCAACTCTTTGCAGGAAGAAGACCGCTGCTTATAGTCATTGTTTTAATCAATTATTTCAAACAACACTTAGATGATGTTAGAAAACTAAAATTAGACATTGTGTCAACTGGTCTTAAAATATAATTTATCCTATATAGCATATTCTTTTGTTGCACTTTTCAAGCTAAGAAATAGAATACTATATTTCCCTTTATTATCCATCGTTCGACTCAAAGAATTAGAATGAGATTGTTATTCTTATTCTTAAATTGCAAGTTATTGCAGGATAATTAAATATCAGGGTTGGTGCCATAGAAGACGGCTTGCGGCCTGGCCTCCGTTTTCTCTCACTTATGACAGATAAAACATATATTTGCAATTAATATTACAGATGCTGCTTGTTTGCTTAGAAACAATTTTCGACAATTTTAGCTGCTGCTTTCTAGTTGATCCAAAGAATATGCGCCGTTTACCATAAAAGTACTTTGCAATACCAGTACACAGTACCTCTAAAGCATAGATAGGTTCGATTTTAATGGATCTAAAAATTGTTTGGATAGAATTTTAGATAACTATTTATAGTTGCCAAAAACACTTAAATTGAAATCGCAGCTTATTCCCTTCTCGAGATATCTCAAAATTACTTCCTTTGCCAACGATATGTTGCTTGAATTAAATTGAGTTTTTTCCTAAATTTAAGGCTGATAAAGGAACGGAATATATTTAAAAACAACCTTATTGAAGTTATGGCTGATGGTGGCTAAGGATTTTTTAAAATATTCATGTACATATTTCCTAAAGACTATTCATCTAAATTTGATAATGGCAAAGGTGCTGATTCTATCGTACAAGAAGACTCTCATGTACCATTTAGGAAATAAATATTATACCCTGATAATCTTAACAATATTCTACTTCAATTTGTGTTAGATTTTTAACTTTTACTCATGATAAGTGGCCAACAAACTACTACATCAACGTACCCCTGCCCTACTGTTTTGTTACACTGGAAAACCTACAAAAGCATGTTGCATCATCTAATAATGACATTACTGATGCAGCTCATAGTAGTAATGTAACGTGGAATAAATCCTCTGCTTTTTAATCAAGATTAATGCGATTGAAAAAGTTATAAGATATCCCGAAAATCTATCATAGATGAATTTTTGAGAGAAATGCATGTCGAAAACTATTAAATGAATAGGATGAACCTATACATCCAGAAAGTTGTGAGGACACTGGACGCAATGCTTTGAAAAGCCTGCGAATTTTTAAGACATTGAAAATTTAATTTTACAACAGCGAGATATAATTACTTGAAAACAAATGTATAAAGTTGAATTTATTTGCATAATTTTAGTCTTATATGTAAAAGAAAGGATATCAGAAAGTAAAAAGGTTCGTTTTTAAATTATACATTTTTTATATTAATTTAAAATAGTTCTTCAAAAATGATATATTATAACATTTTTGTAGGTGTAAATTCCATACTTTAGACAAGTTACTTGTTAACTTGATAACTTGTCTAAAGTATGCAATTTCCACCTACAAAAATGTTCTAATTTATCATAATCTCAGACAAAAAAAACACTAACATCATATCAACAACATCGATTGGAATTAAGTATGAAAAATAATATAATAAAAAGAATTTCATTTATGGTGCTCACGCTGGAAGTGATATTTGCGAATATTTTTCGAAACTTTGAAAAAAAATCTAAATTTTAGATGAAAATGTACAGAATAACTTCATATAAAGATGTTAAAAACACAAAACTTGTTGCTAAATTCCAGTTTTTCAGGGACCAAAAGGGTGTTTAGTTTGATTCGGAAGAAAAATATATTAGGTGACTTGTAAAAACTAGAGATCTCTTTTTTTACGGTATTATTTTTTTTGCGTCCTGCTTTTAAATAGGATAACTTCATGCTGTTATTTTTAATGCAAAGCAAATGAATCTAGTTTCTTACCAGCAGTCTCATTTTAGTACCACTCGACACTGTTTTTTCTGAGTCTTATTGTAACACCTGAAACTGCTGAATTTCTATTGGTCAATGTAGCATTTAATTTACTGCTTAATAAAATTGACGGTGCTGTCCATGATCAATAGAGCTTATTGCGCCATGCTAATTGAAGGGTCCGTTGTCAAAACCTATTAACTGACATTTGTTGCGGAATTGATTTTTTTGTACTTTCTAGAACATTTTTTATGTGCAGCTAATATCCCGCAAACAAAACGGCAAAATTCCTTTTAGCTTTTTCATAGGTTTTCGAAAATCGCGTTTTGGTATCTACAGCATAGGTCCATAACAACGTTTTTCCTTTGCTGTGTGAAATTTTTGAAGCGTCAGTTAACAGGTTTAGACCGCGGACCCTTCAATTCTTGATCAAAGGCACAATATTAAAGTCTCCGAGTTTACAGAAGTGGTGAAAGCATAAAAGCAGTGTCTATTAAGAAGTTCGAGGAAATATACAGAACAGAATATTACATCCTACTTTCTCAAGAAGATGTACGAAAAGCTTCGAATTAGCAAGTTCTAGAGAAAGAATCAAGTGACGAAGAGATTGATTTATACCAATAATACAGAAAATGTTCCTCAGAAAAGAAGCAATAAGGTGCTGTACGCATACGGAAAAAGCGTAAAAAAGAATAAAAAACTAATTAATGAATACACGACATCAGAGTGTGCTCATAAGATTGCTGACATTCCTCTCTGATTTAAAAATTATCAAAAGGTTCATCCCAATGTAGCTCGTATGGCTGGAGACTTGCTCAGCATCAAGCAACATCTGTGTGCATTGTGCAATGCCTGTTTTCTCGATCACTTGAAAACATCGAAACAGGCTGAAGAAAGACGTTGCTCGCGAACATTTACGTATAAGTGACTTGACCAAAAGAAAGAATAATTCTATTTTCAAGTGCATTCAGTCTAAATAATATTTTATTGTTCCATAATATAATTATGTATTTATTTTAATAGTAATATTCTAAATAAGTTAATTTTATTAACCATCTCTTAACACAAGATAGTCACACCCCATGGGAATCACGTAACAGTCACATAGGGTGTGTCACACCCCAATGGCTTCATAACACTGCAGAATTTTTCAGAATTATTTGAGGGGTACAAAAAAATTTTACGATATATCTTAAACCCTTTTTAATCAATGTATGCAAAAATTGAGGAGGTTTGATCTTATCGTAGGTGGCGTTCGCAGCGGGACTATTAAACTTTTAGAGAGATAATTTTTAGCTTGAAAATGGGCTGGGGCGTGACACACTCCAAGCAACTGTCTTGGATTAATTATTTATTATAATGAAAAAAACTTTATTACACAATGTCATTCATCATATTCTCAACTTGGGTCTCAGAGCAAATAGAAAATTTTCAATTAAATATTAACAATATATATTAATAGCTGAACTTTTCGTGTGGAACTTTTTTGTTTTTGACCTAACAGGGTCCAAGCCTGGCAAAACTAGGCCTTGGCCTGGTGATAAAGCCTTGGTCAAGCTAAAATGAAACGCTAAATCTGGTCAGGGCCAGTCTTGATGGACAGGCTAGATCGACGAGCCTGGCCCAGGCTTGACTCCAGCTTATTATTGATTCTGCGCCATTCATTTTTTTGTCTTTCTTTTATATAAAATTTATCAAATCCGAAACCATTTATTTTATACGTATCACACATCTCGTTACTCTTGCTTCCGTATAAACTTAATAAAATTTCAAGCAAGTTTTTATCAAGAACGTCAAGTTGAAAAATTACTAATCACCGAGTGTGAAGTACGGAAGCATTTTGACGTGGAAAATCTAACAGGAAATCTTAATTACCACTATACACCATGTTCTTTTCATGCACGTCCCTCTCCATGCATGTTCAAAATATCGACAAATAGTTTAAATTAATCATAAAATTGCGCTTTAATCAAAGACACTAAAAACATGACACTGATTGACACTCGCTTATCTCTCCGTAAACGGTATCGGCGTTCGGGTTAGTTCGCATGTGTTCGGGCCGCATCACATCTAAAACTGGATTGGTTACGGTTGATTCGCTTATTTAAAATAATTAAATGCAAAATCACTTCTTTACAACAAGTGTAGGCTGTGATGTTCTTGAAAATAACTCTTTGATCACAAAATAGACTTATAAAGTAAAAGTTGAAATAATTATTTCATTATACTTCTTAGAAATAAATTATTTATTTTAAATTTAAAGAGCGGAATACCTATTCTATTGCAAATATAAATTGAAAACAATTCTTAATGTTTTTATGTACTTTACAGTTACTATTTGTTGTGAACAAGTAATTTACACATTCATTGGTTTTAAATAAGTGCGACAACGATAACCAATCCTGTTGTCTATGCGACGCATGTGTAGTGCGAAAGGATACCAGAATTGGAAGCACTGCTATCTTGCCAGGCTCGAGCACGAGCCACTAAGCAATACAAGCTAGAACTAGACTAGAGGCCCATAGCCTGACCCAAGCGTGGAAACTGGAAGTAACTTGGCGATTTCTGCACGGGTTATTTAAAAAAAAAACATTTTTTATAGAAGATATAAATGATAAAATATACGAAACTCTAAAGTCTTTACAGATTTTTCAGAATTAAATAAAAATTTCATAAAGTATCTTTGGCCTGTTAGTATAATTTATTTTATTTAAAAAATTATATATTTTATTTAAATATTGCTGATGTATAAAAGTAATAGTTACCGCTAGCCTTCAAAAAGGCCTTCTTACGTCTATTGTCTAATTCTGTACTTACATTCACTTACATATAGCAATATTTTAAATTTTTTAAACGAGCTTCTCTGTTTCTCGGTTAAATCAATCGATTTGGTAAGAATTTTGTTTTAAAGAGACGAACTGAAATGACAGCTCTTTTGTCAAGGTGATACCCAAAAATATTTTCGGTTGTTGCTTGGATCGCATCCCTCAAATAAACCACCAAATTGTGAAATACGAAAATCTGTCACTAGTTTTACGTCAGCTGGAGGTGTCAGTCAATCCTGTTTCCGTAATAAAAAATTTAAGTGAATATTTATTATTAATCATTAAAATTTTTACATTCTCATCCTATAATAAGAAGGTATTAGATTTGTGTAAAATTTGAATCCCCCAGTTTTTGTCAAATGTTCGCGTTTTGAGACCCCCTGAACTCGAAAAACAGGTTTTTACGAATGTGTCTGTCGGTCTGTCTGTATGTCTGTCTGTAAATACGATAACTTTTTAAAAAATTTGTCTATTGGATTTGCCTTTAGTATACTCTTAAAGTGTCTTGAATTAAAGGTCAAGTTCGTTAGCTAGCCATTTTGGATAAAAATTAAAAATGTGAGCACATTTCGCAAATTTTTGAGACTATTACTGAAATTATAGCATTTTCAAAATTCAAAAAAAACTAAAAAACAAACCAACTTTTTGATCCAACGCGTAGTTTGTGTTTTATTAGTGAAAAACTGCATTAAAAATAGGAAAATGAAATTTTTGGATGAATAACACAAGCTACGAAAAAAATGAATAAACGAAATTTATTTATCTAAAAAAGAGTTACAAATTTATTGCTTACCATGTTTTGATAATGTGCGTAGTTTTTGTTTTATTCGTGAAAATAACGCTGACAATAAAAAAATCAAATTTTTTGAAAACCGATGCAAGGTACGATTACAGATGAAAGAACAAAAATTGTGCATTCAAAAAAGATTAAAAAATTTTTAATAAGTTTTTGTCATGAGAATACATCGAAAATGAAAAAAAATAACTTTTTGGAAAAACGACATAAGCTAAAATAACATTTCAACTAAAAAAATGTTTCGCCTTAATTATATCTACAAATGTTCTTAGAAGCACTTCACGTAGGGATGCGTTTTTTTTTGGTCCAAATCGTGAAAAGTATCATAGAAATTGAAAAAATCAAATTTATGGAAAAAAACACAAGTTGCAATAAAATGTACAATAACAAAATTGTTTTCGCATTCTCATCAGAAAAGGTATCTGATTTATGTAAAATTTGACCCCATCCCCCTGTTTTTGTCAAATGTAGACATTTTGAGACCTTCTACGTGTCTGTAGATTATTAGTCTGTTATCGAAAAAACTTTCGAAAGAATTAAGCGATTGGATTGGCCTTTGGTATACTATCTAATTCTATTAAACTAAAGGTCGAGTTTGTTAGCTAGACATTTTTGATAAAAATTAAAAAAGTCAGAGCATTTTCAAAATTACTGAGAATATTTTTTTTTGATCAAAAAACTCTGTTCACAGATACTTCTAGTACGCTAAAAAACAAACAATTTATTTTAAAAATTTTATTTGATAAAAATCAAAGTACCAAAGTTACAGCATTTGCAAAATTTAACAAAAACAAACGAAAATGAAAATTAATAGCAAAACAACGCACGCCATTAAAAAAGGCAGCAAAAGAAAAACGTTGCTTTTTAAACACTACAAAATTATCGTAACAACTTTTTGAACCGCTTTGGGAAATCAAAAATTCTTATTTTTATAACATAAAAAATTATAAAAAATTCCATTTTGCGGTAAAACTATACATGATACAAAAAAGGATGAAATAAAAAAATTTTGCACTTGGAAAAGATCTACAAATTTGTTACAGACAAATCTGCTCAAAAACTGCTTTAAATAGAGAAAAATTAAATTTGTAGACAAACGACACAAGATACAAAAAAAGAAATAGAAAAAATTTGTTTACTTAAAAAAAGAGCTACAAATTTGACGTGAATTATTTTGTGACAAAATGCGTAGTTTTTGTTCTAATCGTGAAAAAGAATATTAACAATGAAAAAATTAAACTTTTGGAAAAACAACGCAAGGTACGAAAAAAAATTAATCAACAAAAAGTGTGCGTTAAATGAAGATCTTTTTGGCGGAATCCAGCTGTTTTTAGATTAAAATTTAAACATTTTTTTGTTGAAATATCTACCATTATATTTCATTTAAGAATTCATTTTTTTTTTATGAAACTTCAACTACTTAGTAGGGAGTGAAACTACTTTATTGATAATTATTCTTTTTGGTTCATGGTTCATAGTTTCAGTCGAAAATCCTCTTTTTTACATTTAATTATTTTATTAAAAAATTTTGTGGTAGATTAATTTTTCAAACTGAAAGTGTAATTAATCCATGTTTGCTTATCAATTTATCTTCTTCAGCTTAAACTTCAAATATTTATTTAACAATTCCTTAATTTTGTTAAAAATAAAATTTTTTTATATAAATTTAATATTGTTAGTTTAAAATTCATTTTATGATTAAAAATGTAACTGTAAGGTTGAAAAGTCCTTTAAAATTTTAAATATTTGTTTAATATATTAAAAAATTTTATTAGAAATTAATCTTCTGGCTATAAAATTAAATTTGAAATCAAATACAAATAAAGTAATTTGTATATAAAGAGCATATAACACGAATCGCAAAGCGCACAATCAATGTATTTTGGAGCGCGAAGCACGACGACTAAATCCCGTGCCGTAAGCGGTTCTTTTATTAAACTTTTTTGTTTCTCTAATACGGTTCACAGAACCAAGCGTGGGGCGCGAGTTTTAAACGATTTTTAAATCAAATATCGAGCGCAATGCACAAGTGTCTAGATAGGAATGTGATTCTTAAGGTCGGTAAAACCTTTAGTAAATTAGTTCTTCTTTTCATATAAAACTAAATTAATTAAACCAAAAGCATGTAACAGCGATAAAGCTTACAAAGCGAGCATTAGCCCGTGAAGCGCGCAAAAGCAAATGTATATAACAGAGAGTGTATATATAATTCTAAGAAAATTTGTAGATATAATTGAGGCCGATAGAACCGTGAGTAAATAAAATTTCTTTTTAATCTAAAATAAAAACTAATTTTACAACTATTTTAATCGTAGAGGTTTTGATAATTTTATAATATTTGCAATCAAACTCCTTATATCTATCTAAGCCGAGCACTTTGAAGTGCTGGACACGAATCTGGCTTCCGTTTGTTGCTGTCACGTCTAGTTTAATAAATATTTGCAGTTAGAATTTTTAATAAAAAATCGTTTAACAATTTTTTTTAACAGTGAAAATTATTTTTTTGCCCCCAACGCAGGTCACTTCGATGCGTTTTTCAACGCAGTTTGCGGATATCAAAGTGCGAATAAAAAAGTGCTAAAAAAGTAGTAGAATTTCAGTTCTCTGTAATTTAGTAATAATTACTTTCTTTAATATACCATATGTCGATTTGTTTGTTTTTTCATGAAGAATAATAATATGGAAAATAATTGAAATCTAGATTATCTTATTTCTGAAATATCTTGAAAAATGTGTACTCGTACTAAATGCTGTACTGGGCATCAGATTGTCATGAGAATGAGCGTGGTCATCTTATGTTACTTGTTTATGAATTGCATACAGTTCTGAAATATAAGACGATCACGCACATTGTCATTTGTTTCTGAATTTCATGAAGTTGTGAAATATAAGACAATCACTCATATATAATTTGTTTCGTAAATTTATGCAGTTCTTGAACATAAGACGATTACTCACATTGTCATTTGTTTCCGAATTTTATGCAATTCTTGAACATGAGACGACCACGCACATTTTCATTTGTTTCTGAATTTAATGCAGTTCTAAAACGCAAGACGCTCACTCACATTGTCATTTCTTTCTAAATTTGTATGCAGTTGTGACACATATTAAGACGATCACTTACATTTTATTCGTTAATGAAATTCATGCATTTGGGAAGAATAAGACGATTAACCACATTGTCCACACTTCGTAGAAACTTTTTTTAATGATAGAGAATACGTTTATTTTTCTCGATTTTCGGGTTTCTACTATTCGTTTTTTTGTGTTCCTAGATTTAGTTCATTAGATATGAGGCAAACATATTTTTTTTTCGCTTTGATGCACTAGATATAAGTTATATACATGTACATTAGGAATTTAATTTTTTTCTTCAGTTGAAGTAAACTGAGGAAATCTCGGACAGGTGTAAAAATAAGCCTAATTTTTTCTCTTACGTTTGTGGTCAATGCGTGTTATGAATATTATTAATATAAATTTATTAAAACGAAACATTTTATAGGGTATCTGAGAATAAAAATTGAATACAAAATAAAGTGGAAAAATTTCAATTTTAAACAAAAGGGAGTACAAAGCACGTGATACAGTCGAGCCTCTCAATAGGGCGCCTTTTAGGTCAGCAGGGGAAATTTTTCTTGGAAGCGCGCTACCCCTACCAACGTCCTCCGCAGCTCGAGACTTTTGCATGCTGTGCCTCTGAACATGGCACTTTTTGCAGCATATATGTGGTACAGTGCGAGCCATATACATATGTGGTATGCGGGACACAAATTGACCGATTGATGCTTCGACAATTTGTGTCATTTTGAAGCACAGGTGTAATTATCGTGATTCTGGCGATATTCTAGCTGTAAATCGACGTATGCTTTTCTACAAAATAGTAAGTTTTGTACAAATTATGTGCCTATGTTAGTCGCTTGTCGCTTTGCTCCACATGACCCCAAAATTTTATTTCCGTCACTATTTGTTCCTTAACAGAGTCTTCCGTATCACAATGATGAATTTTATTGTCAAACTATGTATGTACTAATATGTATTTATTTTAACAGAAAATACAATTTCCTTGATTCGAAAAAATAATTACATAACAGATATTTTCCATTCGTGTTAATTTATATATGATTTTATAATCACAGAATATAATTATTTCTTAATACATACTTGCTATGATGTGCAATATGAATGTAGATAAGTACAATGCATAAGCAGATTTGTTTTTATCGCGAACGCCCTATTGAGAGGCAATGCTTCGAAATCTCTCTCCGTCTACGCGGAGGCTAGAAGGTGGAGGTAACATTCGAGCGCATTCGAGGAGAAGGCGCCCTATTGAGAGGTGACCTATTGAAAGGTGCCCTATTGAGAGGCTTGACTGTACGTGATGAGAATGTGTTGGTCAAACCGTAGAAGCTATAATAAAAGAGAATTCACAATTGCCAAACGACAGTTGTCGATGCTATAAATTTAAATTTCAAAAGGTCTGTGAACAAATGTGAAAAATGTACAAAGACCGAGCGTGCAGCGCGAGCTAAATTCATTATCGAGCGCGACACTTTGATAATAAATGCTTCTTTCAATGCGGAGGATTTTAAACAGTTTTGTTTAAAAAATGGCATCAAAATGACTCACAGTCTTTTTCACCATGCACAAGGCAACGGAGTGGCTAAAAAATCTATTCAGATCGCGAAAAAGTACCAGAAAAAATGAATTTTTAAATGTAATTCAGGCTTAAGCATAAAAAGAAAATTTTTTTTTTGAGGTTTATGAGAAACACGCCTTTTTTCAAAACTGGGTAAGTCTCTGGAGAGCTAGTTTGAAAATAGCTACCTTGAATTAAACTCTTTAACACTTAAGCCAGAATATAACAAAATTGAGAAATGTAAGGACACCTTAAAAAAAATCAGAAACTACGGAATTAGAGAATCGATGTTTGCTGAAGATACATGGGATTGTAAAGTTAAATTTTGTCCGGGGAGAATAATAAAATGAAAAAGAGACCCGTTACTCATACGGTTTAGGCTAGTGGCCGAGAAAGTTTCTATCATGTGGAACACATAAAACGGAGTTTAACTGCTCCTTATTCAAACGTTGCAAACCATGGCTGCCCTGGGGTAAATACCGAATCTTTGACAAATGCGGCTTTATTGTCGGAACTGTTAGGCATCAAAATGGACTCTGTGTTACTAGGTCCGTCAAATACCTAACCGAGTAACCTAGCGTCTCAGAATAAATCACCTAGAAAAATTATTGTCAACGAGAATGGACAGTCACCTCCTCTTGTAACCAGTAATCCACAAGAACCTGTATGTTTGCGGCGATCTGAGTGAACGAAGAAAAACCCTGATAGATTAGGTTTATAAACTAGCGAATTCTTTGTTAAAAAGAAGGAAGACGTGGTGTCCTTAGAGAGATTTGAATAAGCGCGAAACTTATAAAGTGCCACCTATGCAGAAGCGTGTCTGGCGAAAGCTAGCGAGAGCTTACCTACTCGATTCAGTTAAAATGCTCGTCGAGATGAATAGTCTGTTCGCTGTTTCTAGTTGCTTCCAATAAACGAAATTATACTATTTACATGTACAAGTGTTTCATTGTGTCTACCTACACTACAATTTGTTGCCTTAGCGCCTTAGTCATATACCATTCTTGGATGTGGCTGTCCAAGAGAATCGACACGTTGGTAATTTTGGCGTATTGTGACCGCTTATCAACCACCATAATGTATGGTCTATTGTGAAAAACAGTGTGGCCTGTAATGATAGTCCGATTCCAGTATAGGCGAGAGTTCTTGTTTTCAAGGACAAACACTGGGACGTACTTTTTAAGGGCATCCATTCCTGCAGTATATTCCGGTTCAAGCAATCTGCTGTTGCACAGGTCCTGCAACATCATTTTTTCTGTAATTATACTCGTTATGAGCTAATATAATGGTATTGATGGCATGTATGGCCACTAAAAACCTTCTCGTTTCTAGAAAGAGTTTGCTCCTCCGCAGACACATAATGGATGCTTCACTATCCACCTTGGGTCTATCTTGTACACGTGGACATTTTTGGTGTGATTACCTTTGTCTTTGAATCAAAGTTATTCAATTCTTGTGGTCTTCACTAATACTGCTTTAAAGTTAATTGTCCAGCTTGCTATTGAAATATGTATTCGGTTGCTTGACCTGTGATTCACAAAATTTGCGGACATACACATGTCCCTGGCTCTCCAATAACGTGCCAGAACCATCCATTCACATGCCAAATTTGTGTGGTGCATTTGATGTTTCGTTACCTGTACGCGGACGGTTATATGCGAATTTTCCAGGTCCGTGTTGAACCATTTGATGATCCCAAAAAGAGTAGGTGAGGAGCAGAATCGCCCTGATCTTGTTGGTCGAAATGATGCTAGTTGTTAATGTGGTTTTCAGGCGCTTGACAAAGGTCGTCGTTAGGCTTTCTTTAACAGCAGTGTGACAGAGTCTCATTGACTGTAAGATCTCTAGATATTTATGCAAATCATCCTTCGTTATTGCTTCTATGAGCGCCTGATTGTCAAGCCTCGAACTCCACGTTTACCACTTCCCGTTATAAATGCAGTTATCTGCACTTTTCTAGCCCAAATTCTATTTTGATGTTGTTTAAATACTGCAGGATGATGTCGACTAACTTCTAAAGTTTTTCCCTCGAGCTGGCGTGCACTTTCAGGTCATTCATATGAAGTAGAAAGGAGGGTATAGTTCCGAGACAAGCTTGGTTGGGAGGGAGTCGATTTTTTCTGTCATGCAATATCAATACGGTCGACCTGACTTCTGTCAAAGTTCTCTTTTAACATGAGCCAGTTTTCATGCTAACACCGAAGTGAATAAGCGCATGTTTGTATTAGCTACAAACATCGTGTGTAAAAATCAAGTCAAATTTTGATGGTAAAGACGATGATGAAGATGAAAAGTGCCATTTTTAAAAATGATATTTGCCTACAGAAGGCCCTCAAAATAAATAGAAATTGATTTTTGCAAAAAGTTAAGATTAGTTCGGTGAGATATTATCCCATTATCCCTTTCTTCACGCTGTGCCCATAACACGCGTTGTGAAGTATCCTGCTAAGTGCGCTCAGCGCTAAACAGAACCATAGGGTACTGAAGGAGTCACCCAGAAAATACCGGTCGTAATACGCAAGAGTCTGGAGAACCTCAATATACTGCGGTCAAACTACTTGATTTTCGTACCTCAGAGTGTTTATTGCGGGATTAAAAACTTAACAGTGCTTAGGCAGATCTTGTACGTCCGGAGAAACCTAACTTGTACTGAGAAAGAAGCTTGTAAATAATAAATGTATGCGATGTATAGTTTGCGCGGATTTTTTTCGCGTCTACTTTACGACAAGACTGTCAATAGTTACCAGAACGTTGCATTTCGGATATTTGCTACGAAATTCCTTTTGCTCCTCTGTGAGGATAATGAAAAAAATTACAGTCTGTAAGGCCTGAGATGATGGATGCTACGCACTTGTCTAGAGTTGGAAGACAGACAATAGGTCGAAATGATGATAATCTGTCTGTTTTTGTTTTAATGGAAGCATGTACGTGATGCGTT
>JAUELO010415245.1:0-14228 GCA_032357855.1 Amphibolips quercusostensackenii | reverse complement strand
ATATCATGCTCTTTGCAAGCTGTGTCCAGTGAATTAATTCCTGTATCACCTCGTAATAATCGTTTTGTTAGTTTAGTACCTGGTCCACAGTACTGATAATCGGACAGATGCAACTTAAACGGCAAATTGTTCATGATTCTATTTACCAAGCCTTTTCCATGTCTAGCCTGCTCAGCGGTTTGTTTACAACTGACCTTTTTGTCTATGTGCACGATCATATCTATGCAAGGGATACTTGCAGACTAAAGGGTCAACCTACATAACCAAGATATTTATAGGTGTTGCCGTCAGTCTTTGTCAAGATGCAGTTTCAAGCACAACCTGTGAGACTACCTATCCAGAATTTTGATTTTCTTGTCCAAGCAAGAATAAAGAAAAATGACATAGACATTTGCTACCAAACAGTGTACAAGCAATATGTTGTAGGCCTTGTAACTGTGCAAAGACAAATGCTTTACTAGCTGTACTGATACACCTAAATAGACTAAGATTTAAAAATATTTACATCTATTTAAAATTTCTAAACCAACCAAAGTATGAATTTAGGGTAAAAGTCCTTTATTCAGTAGATAGCGCTGAAAACTCCTTTTAATAAGCATAAAGAGGTTATAATGCCAGGGGAAATAAAATCAAATTTAGTCATTGTATTCGATGATGTGGCTTGTGAGAAACAAGATAATATGGGAGCATTCTTTTCCATGGGTAGGCACAAGGATATTGACTGTTGTTACTTGAGTCAGACATATGCTCCTATTCCTAAACATCTGGTCTGTGATAATGTTAATTCTCATGTATTATCTAAGCAAGATGAAATTAATCCAAGACATATTTATGATGACCATATAAATAATGATATCACTTATTTACAAATTAAAAAGATGTGTTCAGTTTGATAGTATAACGATAAGAATGGATTCGTGGTAATTAACTAGGATAGGAATCTTAAACAAGGCAGATATAGGAAAAGATTTGATTGTTTCATAAATCTGAGAAAGTGATACATACATATGTTGTCATCAATATTGAAACAGTCACACTTTAGACATTAATGTATCAACATGTCTTAACGCAAGGAGAATTTTTAAAAACAAAGAGATATTTTGCGGCAAAATGCTAGACCTAGTGAATCAATTTGACGAAAGCATAGGGTGATAAAGTTATTTAAAGAAACAGTTGAAAGCAGATTAAGTCATACTAAAAGCCTATCGTTAATCCACCAGAAAAAATTGTTAATTGTCTCAAGAATTTAAAGAAAATAATGAGCCAATTAAAAAGAGAGAAGCAAAGAGTAAAGTTAATAATGACGCTGATTTATCATATAATACAATTAATTGTGAAGAAGAAGGAGACGAGACTGAAGATACCAGTAATTTAGAGTTTTCAACTCGTAGTGAAGCGGAAAGTAACTCGAGAACACTCATATCTTTATGGATTGATGATGATGCAAACAAGTATCTCTTATTCTTAGGTAAAAGAAGTGGAAAACTCGATAATGTGTACAGCGTAAGAAAATCAACTAAAGATAGAATTATGATTGGAGACTCTTTGATGAGTTACAGTCAGAACTATATTCATGTGGGTAATTTGAATTTTTTCTCCAAGTGAAGGTTTGCTTGAAATTCATTTTAAAAAGTACCCCATTGGGGACAATAAAGCCTTTAAGTATTGAAAGTAAAAACCGAAAATCATCATCAGGTAAAGGTATTATCGCACAACAAATGATTGCTAGTGAAGGAAGTCGGATGGATTATATTTACTGGGATGATCCGAATGAATTGGTGAATCGATTACGCTTACTGTTAGCGTCTTAAATAGCTGGTAATCTAAGTCACACAAAATAAAATTATTTTAATTAATAAAGAACTATTAAAAGCTGAAATTATATATTAATAAGTGCATTGCCAAGATTTTCATCATTTGCAAAATGGGCATCGATGTGTTCGGGCGCCATTCTAAGCGAGCAGAGAATCAAAGTCGTAGGCCTTTTGAAATTACTTTAAGGTCACATTTCAAAGACATTATGACATAAATGATAAAGGCTCTGCAAAGTAGCTAAAGTTCAAGAGCAGAATGATGCTGTTATTCTGAATATGGTGCAACATATAATACAACGCGTACTTCAAACCATCGACGATGCTATAGCTTTTTTGGAAACTGAAGTATTCAACAATAATATGATGATTGAAACCCTGAAAAAATTGCACAGACGAACTTTTTAAAAATGCAAAAATTGATGCTGAATCAATTCGAAAACTGGTGTATCAAAATTCAGAGGTTATTAGTCAATTTGACGCCAAACTGAATACACTCAAAAATAGACGTTGAGAAGCTGCAATAGGTAAAGAAGCTGCACAAGCCAGTTAAACGATATCACCAACGTCGACATTTTGACATTCAGGGCATTGATAAAAATATAAAATCTCGAAAGCTTTTACAACAGGATTATTCTGTGTACAGCATATATAGTCGCAAATGGACATGACCCTCTTTCTAAGATAGACAAGAAACACAAAGAAGTGGGCAAAGGAACGTTTCTGTGCGAAGCAGCGGAGAAGGCTGTAAAAACACTTGGACTCGACTTTAATATCAGGTATAAGTCAAATTTTCCAAGCATTATATATTTAGAGAACTCACTTCTAACGGCACGAATCAAGAAACTGCAGGAGAAGAACTTCTGCAAACAGCTTCTCGACAAAAGAATGCACGTCTTGTCGTATAAGCTATTGTTTGCTTTTTCTAATTCACCCGAACCAGTCAATTGTCAAAAATAAGAAGTTCCTTATATACTGAAACTTTATACTCACGACAATTGTTTTTGTTGCACACTCAAAGCCTGACATAGTTCTTCCTGACTTTCAGAAACTAACCATGATTGTTAGCGCATGTTCGGCACTATGCAGTAAGAACATCACAGCCAAGGAAAATGAAAAGTAGAGAGGTACTATATAAGGAGCAATCAAGGGAGTTGCGACGGATACATCCGAAATATTCTCCTAAATTAGTTGTCCTGATCATCGCTGCTCTAGAAGGCGCCAAGCTTTTACTGTCTAATAGCCTAAAAACCTTCCCTGCGTGTCAACGAAATGCTCTGACACGTGCGGAGAAAATACAAATGGCGGTCATCTTTGGGTCGCTCCGTGTCATCTAGGTGCAAAAGACTTTAGCCGGATTATCATATTGAGTCCATTGCACTCTGTAACCAAATAGTCAGCAATCATGAGACGTAGTTATAGCTGAAATTTTACCTTAATGTTGACGGGAGCGGGTGAGATTTTGTAGAGTGGCACGCACTTCCGGTGAATTCCCGCAGTTGTCCTTATGATTCCGATGCTGCCAATGGCAAAGCCGCCGGACGCTCACCTGGGTGAGGTGTGTTAAGCGGTAACTCTGGGATAACGGGTGACCTTCCAGAGCATGCAGCCTTGCATGCGGGTCTCTTACAAGAATCGTCAGGAAAAATTGACAGTTGTTTGCTTGCACTCCGCGTCTTTCCAGCATTGTCCCTGTTTCTGTCAAAAATCCACCCAAGCCGGTCGTGGAAGAGACTTTTTAGAGAGTGGTATTAAGATCACAAAAACACTGGAATTCAAGAAAAGCACTAAAAACATCATCCGCACAAAGAACTTTTCTGCTGCAGGACCGACTGGTACCAAAGACATTCGGTGAAAAAATCTTACTTCTACACATCAACATACAGCCTACATGTTAACCTTATTTTAAAATCTGGGCCGCCTCTTTCGCTGTGGCTGGTACTAGGACGCACTGTGCTCCTACGGACGAATAGCGACTTGCTGAACCCAGGGAGCTACAGGTCAATAACCTGTTTGAACACGCTATATAAGATCTTTACAGCTATCTGAACCGACAGGAGTGTTCAAAGTATTGGGTCTGTGTGGAAAGAGATGTACGGACAACGCACTATTGGCAATTTTGCTTCAAAATCGTAGAACTTTTAAAAAAAATCACCTGAAGGCATTTTTTTAAATTGAAAATAGATCCTTACCAGTTATAGAAAAATTATAGAGAAAGTGTAAAAAAACTTTTTCACCTTAAAAATCTGTAATTAGTTCCGCAAATTTTGTAAAGAATTTTATTTATTGAATACCACAGGCGTATAGATATTATACTTTATGTTATGCGTACTTTTTATAATAGATTTTTGCATGTTTATTTCAAATCTAGTCTGTGAATTGTTTTAAAGCTTAATAATTTTGAGAAAAACACGATGGGAATTGCTATTGTTTTTCCTCAAGGAATGCATTATTTTAGTCAAAGCAAATTTCATTATTCGGAGTATTAAGAGTTACCGGGTTTGCTGACTTTAAATCAAAAATAAAAATATTAAAACTCAAAATGACAAATTCGATATGGCAAATTAGAAGTGTAAAAATGTAAGCGATTTGACTGCAAAATGCCGGACTGGGTTTTGTCGGGACACTGATTTTAAATCCAAACTTGAAATTTGAAAATTCAAAATGACGAGTCACATATGTAAATCATATTTGTGAAAATTATAAAAATTTGACTATGAAATGCTAGACGACAGTTTTTCGATTTACTAATTTTTTATACAAAGTCAGAATGTTAAAATAAAAAATAAAGAATCTAATATGGCGAACTAAAATTGTAAAAATAAAACTATGTTGACTAAAAATGTCTGCACTTGGGTTTTTTGTCATGATATATTAAAAAATTCACATTTTTTTAATTTTTAGCGAAAACTAACTAGGCTTCAAAAAACACTGTGTAGCATTGCGCCTGATTACAGTACGCAAAAGTGTTTCACATGTCAGTGAAAAGTAGACCACGTAAAGTCTGCGGTAATGGTGCCAAAGGATAAAACAGAGCCTATAAAAATGTACATACATTAAAATAAAAAAAGTCATTCAGACTCATTATTTTAGAAATAGCAAAAATTTAAAAAATTTTATTCTTTGTGTATTTTTGGGTTAAAACGAGGAAATTGTGTTTTCGGCAAAAGCTCGTTTCCTGTGGATCCTACCACAAAATTTCTAAAGGATAAATGAAAGTGGAGTCTATTTAGCGTAAGTACTGTAAGTAGAACTACAATTATATTTCGAATTTTTTGTCTCAAATAAGTGATAAATAATTCATTTATCATGTATAATACTTCTTTCTACATTAATAAATAAATAATTTTTTTTAACAAAAGCTTGCTATTACTACTTTTGATTACTTTTTGGCCACTTTCTTAGGATTTTTGTAGAAACAAAGAAATTTCAATTGACTAAAAATGTCTGTTTTTTATCAATAAGCAAATATTTTTATTATTAATTTTTTGTAATAAAGTTTTGTCATAACCATTGTTAAGTGCTTCTTGAGTACTTTCGTGGCAAGAAAGTAATTATCATTGATTAAAAATGTGATACATATTTTTCCTCAATAAACAAATCGCTTCTTAATAATTGCTAACGAAAATTTCTTTTAATAAATACTTATTTTGCATTTAAATCTATACACACCTTTAAAACACTTGTTATTCTCAGTGATTTCAGTAAATTGTACACAATATGCTGTAATAATTTTTTCGCATTAGGAATAACTAAGTAATTTAAAACTTGAAAATAATTGCATATTAAATGTAATTTATTATTAAGAAAAAAGCAATGAATGAAGAAGTAACGACATAAATTAATTGTAACGAAAAGTTCTTTAAATAAATTCATTAGATATATCAATTCGTTCAAATTATGTAATTAAGAAATAAATGATTAATCAATAATTGCATGGAAAAATTATTTTTTTTAATCAACGCGTATTCACACTACACTCGAAATATCAAGTGTTTGTACAAGGTAAGCGCTACAGATTTCCAAACTTGGTGAAATTTTCTTAAGTGACTGTATTTTTATGACCTGTTTTTATGACGGCTTTAAAGAAGCCGTCGTGCACACTAGTCACGTATTGCACTATTTCCTTGTCGATAAAAAGAACATGTTACACATTTCTAATTAATTGAAATCACTTTTTTACCGCAAAATTACCTTGAAAGTACGTAAAAGTGATTATGACAAAATACAGTTATAAAAAATTATTCAAAAAAAAATTTAGTAATTAATCAAAAACATATCACATTTTTAATCAATCATAATTACATTTTGAAATTAAAGTATTCAAAAAGTGCTCAACAGTGGTTATGACAAAATTGAATCATAATAAATTATTATTAAAAATGTTTTTGTTGATGAAAAACATGTCACACATTTTCAATCAATTGAGGTTTCTTTTTTGCCGCAAAAATACATAAAAAATAACTTTAACGTAATTATAATTAGTGATGGCAAGCTTTTGTTATGAACACTTATTTACTATCAGTGAAAAAAGACTTATTTTACATGATGAATGAATTATATACACGCATTTGGGAAAAAAATTTTGAAATATGACAGTAGTTCTACTTGACGGTACGCTCAGGTGCCTCTATGCAGGAAGAGTGCACTTTCTAAGTTCATATTCACAGAAAACGAGGTATTTCTCAAAAAACTCAACTTCTTTGCTTTCAGTCAAGAAAGCAAAAAAAAAAAATGAAATTTTTTAAACCTTCTAATTCTAAAAATGATAAGTATAAAGACTTTTTTTGTTCAGATGTACGCAGATTTTTATAGGCTCTATTTTATCCTTTGACATCATTAACGCAAAATAAGCTTGACAAGATTTATTTTCAAAATAACTAAACGCCATTTTTTTTTGTAATTACAGCAAATTGAGTCTAGTTTCCCTCCCCTTTGAAACACTTTTCTGTGCAGTAACTAGGTACAAAGGTACGTAGTGCTTCTATAAAACTTAGTGGATTTTCGCTAAAAATCCAAAAAATGGGGATTTCTCAATGTAAAGCTAGAAAGAATATGCAAACTAATTCTAGTTTCATAAACGCACTCTTTTGAAATAGAATAGTTTTTTAGGACAAGTATAGGTAGATATCACATCCTTTGTTTTTAAGATAAGGGATGACAGTGTACTCCATCGCGGGACAGACCCGGCAGGGCTTCGGCCCCGAAGTTATTCCTTGTACGACTGCTACGGCATCAACTTGTGTTTTAAATAATGAAACTGAACCGGATATTACAAGATTATTTTTTCAACAACATTTTTTCGTAATTTTGTCCTCTTTCTTTTTTTTGTTAGATATTTTGCTTGAAAATGGAGTGGAAATTATCAGTCCAAGACAAATTATCTTTTTAAACTGTTTAAAAAAAGCCGATTTAGCAGTTGATCTATTCTAGCATTTTTGATGTATCAGAAGGGACACATTGACGAAACTTTCTTTCCAAAAAAATTAAAAGTAGGATTTTTTCGGGAAGCAAACTACCAGATACCTGGACTAAGCAGCAGCAGTAGTAATAATAATCCTAGTTTATAAATATTCTTAAGCATAAATTATTACTGATATAAATGTTCAAAAAATTTCTAAATGGTGTAACTTTCAGTAAATTGTTATTTCATATGACAATGCTAGCATGCCATATCATGTCGGACATTTCGAATCTTGTCATTTTGACTTCGAATTTTAAATAAACCAAAAAAGCCAAGCGCAGTAATCTGAAGTCAAAATGGTTTTGTTTTCACAATTTCTATTCGCCATATTAGATTCGTTATTTTATATTTTTAAATTTTGATTTCGGTTTTAAAATTAGTAACTGAAAAAACCCCTCGTAGCATTTTGTAGTTGAATCAGTTTAACTTTTACAATCAAGATCG
Organism: Amphibolips quercusostensackenii; assembly: GCA_032357855.1. NCBI lineage: Eukaryota > Metazoa > Arthropoda > Insecta > Hymenoptera > Cynipidae > Amphibolips > Amphibolips quercusostensackenii. Next base: position 6,509 of record JAUELO010415245.1, on the reverse strand, counting down.
GTCATCTTTGATTTGCTATTTCGAATTTTGATATTTTAAGTTTGGATTTAAAACTAGCAACCTCAGAAGCACTTAAATACTTCGAGTATAAAACTTACTTTGATTAAAATAATGTATACCTTAAAGAATGAAAATAGCAACATCTACTGCGTTCTTCTAGTATTATCAAGCTTTACAAAAATTTACAGGTCAGATTTGGAGTTAGCATGCAAAAATTAATTACAAACCATATGCAGACCATAAAATATAATATCTTCATGCGCGTGGTACTTCAGAAAAGAAATTTTTTTACAAAAATTGCTAACTTCAACACAGATTTTTGAAGTCAAAACATTTGTATATACTTTTTCCATATTTTCCTATATTCGCTAAGGATTTCTTTTAGATTTAAAAAAAATCATCCCTTTAGGTAACTCCTATCAAAAGTTCTACCATCTGTCTGTCAGAAAGCTTGAAGGTTTATCCGAACATAGCGTGATGCATAGAAAAGTTAATGTCCCCGGTAAAAAGGCTTGCACTCTTTCTTTTTTGAATTCCCAATAAGGTAGCAAAAATGTTTAAATTTAAATCCTTTCTAAAAATGATCGGAGCTGTCGAACGTAACCTGAAATAAATTACAAACACCATTTTTGTTTAACACTTTAGAACTATTGAAAGGCACTTCAGAAGCATATAATTGGCCAAATCTAGTAGGGCTATACATACAAATACATCACTTTACCATAAAACTTTCACTTTATTTAAATGTGAATAATTGCAAAAATATAAAATCATAATAAATAATTTTTTTAAATCAGTTTTCATCACAGCTACCTATGTAGACATCAATATTGACAACGTGAAATGACTATTACTTTGTTTTTAAATGCTTTGAACCTCATTATGATTCGAAAGACAGTAAATAAAAATAGCGGAATTTGCAAATTTAAGAGAGATTAAAAATTTTCCATTGCATGGTCGATTTAAAATATTAAAAAGTATGCAGAAAAATGTTGTTGCTGCTAGGTACAGAAAGGAATTCAATTAAAGAGATTGCTTCTACAGCTATGGGGAATCAAAACGCGAGGAAAAAAACAGTATCGAAAAGAATTCAATAATTTTCACGTCACCATTGAACAGAAAGTTTTTGAATACTCCGCAATGCAAGCCTTCTCACCGCAAACCTCTGGAAAACTAAGATTTATTATCTCTTTTTCGAAAGATTTGGCATTTGAATCTTTTGGCGCTAAAAGAGGTATGTGCGACTAGCATGCTTGACGTCCCGATTTAGATCAGCTTGTTTGGGGTTGTTCCATGGTTAAAACACGAGCTTGCTGCTCTTGATATTGCCACTTATAAAATCATGCATTTACAGAAGAGCTGACATATTAATTGGTCCGTTACGCAATTATATGTACAATGTACATATATACATACAATTGCGGATCGGACAAATTCATATGTCAGCTCTTACATGTTTGTATAGAATGTACATTGCACACCATACACTGTCAAGGCGAACGCGACCTTCTGAATTTACAATGTCTTGATAACCAAATTGTTTAAAAGTAAAGCTAACATCGTTACAAATGGAAGAGATCCTTTGCTAGAAACAGTTAGAAAACACAAGATGATTGGCAAAGCAGCTTTTATTTACAAAACCACGGAACAGGCGGCCAAGAGCCTTTTCCTAAATTTTAACATCAGAAGTGAGGAAGCTCCAGTAAAGAAAGCAGAGGTTAAAAAATTCTGCTAACAGCCTCTCGACAAATAAATTCAGGGAAACTTTAATGCAAATTAAAAAGATTAAGAAGATTATTGAAGGACCAAGCTTTTACTTTTCTTAAATCATCAGGGATTTATTTAGATACAGAGGATAGCAGTTTAGCGTGCCAGGACGGTGTCATTTCCAGCTTAGTATACCGTGACCGCATTCGGCGTGAAAAGGTTCTTAGCGGTAAGTGCAGAGCGTGTCATTCACACGCTGAGTACCTAGAGCACATACTATTAAAGTATTCCACACACGCAGAAACTATATGTCTCTGCAGACCTAATGCGACCCTATACATATTTCAGATACTACTACCCCATTTCAAAAAGAAATCGTATTTATGTAAATAATTTTTTTTATGTGTAAACAATTTTGTTTTACAATATGTTATTAATGTATCGTGTCTAGTAATTAATACGGTAATTTGCCATTGTTAAAAGCAACATTTTAGGTTTAAACCATCATCGAATTCCTTGAATGACTTACTAAAGATAATAATCAGTACATTCTGATGGAAATGCAATTTTTTCAGCAAAATTTAATTTTACAAAAATTTATACGGTTTCTTTGTCCCAAAATGTAGAAAGGAATTATTCTTGTTTGCGGAAATATTAAAATTGTTTATTTTTTCAAAAGCTTTATAATACAAAGTAGTTCAACCAACAAAACAATAAAATAAAAATGTGAACCAGAACTTAAAATCGGAACAATAAAACTTGACGCATATCAATTTCACTTTTGATTCAAGACTGTTCCTTAAAATACAAGCAATATTAAAATACACCAAATAATTTTTTTTCTGCTTCTTTGTAAATTAAATTCTCACAAAGACAAAAAAAATAAAGCTTTAGGTTTTCACGCTTCAGCACCAATCGGGTTCTGGCTTGCTGCATTCTCCTTCTTTAACATCCCATTCTGAAATAGTAATTAATATTTATTATTATAAGGACAATCATAGAAATCACTGAAGCAAAGTTTTAAAACCCTTTTATGAAAATGATTTCTCAAACAAAATTTTCTTTATCTCCGCTGGCATTCGAGGCCAGGACCTTTCGACCTGTTTTTAAGAAACTTCCGTTTTTTTAAATTAAAAAGTCCACTATTATATCTTTGGTTTAGGATTCATGTGTTATGTTAAAAAATTTTACTGTTTGCTGTGAATTTTAATTATTTTGATAAAAATTTAATAATTTTGTTAAAAGTTCATGCTTGTTTTCAAAGTTCACCTGCTTTTTTGAAAATTCAACTGTTTTAGTTATTTCTTGAAACTATAATGAATAGTTAAAAACAAACTTTTTTGTTGAAAATTTATATTTTTTATACGAAATTTGACCTTTCGAATTGAAACATTAACTTTTAATATAATCGTTGTTATATTTTTGGTTTAAAATTAATCTCTTTTGGACAGAATTTTTTTTTTCTTTTTGGTTATAAATTCTACCGTTTGCTTAAAAATGTAACTATTTTGTGAAACATTCTCTTCCCGTTGGTTGAAAAGTGAACTATATAATTAAACATTGATTTTTGATTGATACATTTTTTTATGGAAGCGTAAGTTTTATTTTTTGTTTAAAATTTATATTTTTCAGTTTAATGTTTGTATTTTTTCGTAGAAAATCAAACGTTCTAGTTGAAAATTTATTTTCTTTAGATAAAAATTTATCATTTTAGTAAAGTATTCTTTTATTTAATTACAAATTTAACTATTTTCTTGAATTTTCATTCTTTCAATTAAAAACGAATTTTTTCAACCGAAAATGTTACCATTCCGTTTTTGGTTCAAAAACCAATCTAAGTTTAAAATTTGTATTTTTGGTAGAAAATTAATCTTCGAGATGAAAATTCACCTTTTGGTATAAAAATTAATGTCTTTAGTCAGAAATTAAACTAATTTATCGAAATTTTTTGCTTATAAAAGTTCATTTTTTTGCCCAATACCCGCCCCGAAACTTGCGACTTACACGCTCCTTCAGAGAAATCTAAGTTGGTTCTTTCTCGATTGGTGACGTCACCACGAAGTAACGTTTTGCATTTAGATCACTAGCAATTGATTAATGCCCTGCGCATCCTCAATATACCCCTTTTCCCTGCAACTGCGCATCACAACTCAGACTCTTTTGAAAGAGCGTGTTCGCTCGTTGAATATTCACCATTTTTTATTTATAATACCTTGGAAATTCATCTATTTGGTAAAATATAAATTTTATTTGTTAGTTAAAGATTTATCTATTTGGTTAGAAATTGATTTCTTGACTTGGGAATGTATCGAATTGGATGAAAATTCATTTTTTCAACTGAAAATTTACTGTTTTATTTGTCTAATCTGCCTCGTCCCTATCTCGTTAAAACAAGTGAGGTTTTAGAAATTTTAAAGTAAATTAGTTTAAAACTTTAATAATCCCTTTTTTTAAACATTGTTATAAAATGAAACAAAATTTTCTAAACGACTTACTAAATGCTTTAATTTGTAGAACACCTTTGCAATTGTATGTGCAACCATTTCCTGCACATAATTTTTTTTTGTGTCCTTAGGCTCAAAAGATATAATTTTGGTTAATTAAATCACATTGAAACGGTTCAGCCTAATCCCACTAATTATATTCATAAAATTTACTAAATTGTCAAGTGTTAATACTTAACACTTCATCATCGCAAATAAATTAACTAACCGTTCAAAATAAAAAATGAAAATAATTTTATCCTTGGAGTCTAAATAATTCCCAAAATGGACCCTGCACTTTTATTATTCGAGCACCAAGAACGTTAAAAGACGGGTTAGGAATTACTAATAATAATTCAGAAGGCACAAAATAAAGCCTAGTTAGGAACTTCCTCACAAGATTTAAAAGTTAGTCAAATCAGACGAGATTTTGTAATCTGGCAAATATTGCGCTAAGGTTTGCACAAAGTCTAGTTCTATTTATTAGAATCAAAATTAAAAAGAAGGTCCATTCGTTTCTCATGGAGAGGGAAAATTGGATAACTATAATTTGGACGTGAAATCTCGTCCACGAATTACTACATGCGTAACAAAACAAATTAATGTTGATCGATTGAAAAAGGTCGAAATAGTGCAATTTTTGCTTTTATGAGCTCATTTCTCATTAAAAGAAAACTTTAAATGAAAAAAACTAAAATTCTTAAAGGAAACTATTAAAGCTAGAGCAATTGTCGACATTGGATTAAAGGACAGCTATATTTCTTAAGAATTCCTTTTAAAAAATTACTCGAAAATTCAGGGTTTGAAACTGGAAAAAATTATGTCAATTTTAATGCTGATGGAGTCCCTTGTATAGTTAATAGTGTTTCTATTATAATTGTTATAAATAATCAGGCATTTTGTTTTGGGCTTATTATTCTTTCAGAATTGATGACGACGTGCATATTTGGGACCAATATTTTGACTAGAACGACTTATATTCTCGAAAAGTCTTAATTTTTATGGATAAATTTCCAGAGCAGGGCCATTCGACACAATTAAATTTAAAGGCAATTACCATTCCTAATTAAAAACTGAAGCTGCCCTGAGAAATCTAGTTGTCAGACAAATGAAACAACGCCCATATAAAAAATAATGTAACAACATATATGTTGTTACAATAATAAACTTTTAATGTTAAAAAAAGAGAAGAAAAATTATTGTTTACTTACATCGCACTTATAATGATAATTGTCCTTCTGATAGCCGTAATCATCGTTAGGAAGCGCAGGATCATCATGTAAAAAATAGGATGTTTGTTAGCATGAATATTGTGAATGTCGACAATTTTATAATCCGCTTATTTATAAAAGGAAATTTCAATTTTCGCTTATTTGCAGAAGTTAAATTTTCAAATTTCTTTAATTTTAGACTGCTAAAAATTAAACAAAATTGAAAATTTAACTTTTAACAATTAAATTTTCAGCAGATGAATTTTCAACCACTGAAAATTAAAGAAAGAAATTAAAAAAAATATTACTTAATGTTCAAAAATTCAACTTTGCTAAAAAAAATTGAACTGCGTCTAACCTATGGATTAAGGAAAATCCTAAAACTTTTTTAAAGACTGGGTCCTTACACGAACTCATTTATAATAATTTTTAGATATTTTCGAGGTATCATATAAAAATTTTAATTGATTATATCAATATAGAGGTTTATTAAAAAATTAAATGAAGTTTTAGCTTTTTAGGACATATAAAAAGATTCCAAGAAAACTGGACTTTCATATATCGGGACATATCTGATTCCGCGCATTTTTTACTAAATTTTATAATATTTTGATACTTTTCGAAAAATTTTGTTCACAAGTTATTTACAAATATTTCTGAAAATTCTAAAACAATCGATATTTCTATCTTTCGACTTCAAATCTCATGATAGTCTCATATGGCACTCTTTATGCAATTCCTTTTTCCGTCCTTGTTATAAAAATCGTAAAGTCAGTTCAGCCCTGGAACTTTTAACGAACGGTCTTTTAACTCAACGCAAAAAAAACCGAATATAAAATTCCTATGTGCGACTTTTTTTTTTAATTATTATGATTCAGGTGACAGACAGTTTAACTCATTTGCATAAAATCAATATTTTTTTCTATTTTAACACATTAATCCAGGTCACCTGCTGAAGACTGTTGACCTTCTTAGTATACACCAACCTCCTTTAACCGAACTATAATAGAACTGACGTTATAACTTCATTCTCCACCCTACGATGACTAACTATGTTACTTAAATTGGACATGATTTCGGCTCGCAAAATACATTTCTCGCATGGAGG
>JAUELO010414938.1:0-14230 GCA_032357855.1 Amphibolips quercusostensackenii | reverse complement strand
ATGACTTAATGGTGTAATAATAATAATAATAAATAAATATATATATATATATAATATTTAGTTAAGTGGCATTGTGATTTCAGGGTTTGATTTTGATACTTATGTATTGTACACTGTATACTATGTACAGCGACTTTTACATCACTAACACGCATTGAATTAGGCATTAGTTAGGTTCAAATACCTTCGCACAGTTCTAATGTAAATATATCCTATGATCATTATCTCATAAAGCAATAATACATTCTTTAGAACTGGCATCGAAAATTATATAGGTTATGGTCGTAGATCATCTACAAGGTTAGCCGCGTGTGGCACTGAAAATCACTGATGTTTTAAAAAGACGATCACACAGTCGAAAATAAACCTAAACATACATTTCTCAAATTAGTATTATGACTTAAAAAATTTAACGTCATTCCGCTTTAAGTAGATATATTTCTGACATTTTACGAAGAATATATCACGCGAGATAAGAAGTTTTTTAATTTTGTGCGTCGACTTAAACTCGTATCAGGACCTGAGAAGGTTGTAACAAAAATCATATATTCACAGGACCTGAATTTTTGAACCTTCTATCTGATTTGATTAGAGTAATACTGTTCCAAAGATTTGTCTTTAAAACATTAGAAACAAGGTCTCATGCGTTTCCGATATCAATTTTAATTTGTACTAGGGTTACCTCGATGAATTGCAGGTTTACTGTTCATCCCAAAATTTGCCAGAAAGTCCCTTTCTTTGGGCGGCATACCTGTTGCTATATCTGTGAAAAGACGAAAAAAGATTTATGTATTTAAAATGGTTTGAATGTATCAAGAGTAGTAAAATCGTGATATGATTATGACATTTTATTTCGTATACGTCAATTACAGCCCATAATGATTCGCGGTAGCGAATCGTGGACAAGAAAAAAAATGCGTATATCTATTTTGAATATTAGTCATAATTAAATATTAACATAAGTCTTGAAATACAATTTTGCAAAGGAATTCCTAAAAATATCCTAATTCTTCTCTTTTAGTTGAATGAAAACCTATAATTATGAAAAATTTAGTGAAAGAACGAAAATGTTTAGTCTCTTCAATTTTATTGCCACAATGATAAAAGGGTATTGTGAAAATAGTGAATATGAAATATATTTACAAGCTTAATCTACTTTGCCTTACGTCAAAATCACAATAAGAATTCAAAATCGTTATTTTAGTAGAAGAAAGTTAACCAGATTCTAATGTCTCGAGCTGAAGAGAGAGAAATTTTATAATATAGCTTGGAATCTTGAAAATTCGGCAGAGTGTGATTAAAATATAAAAAATGATAATTATTTGTTCTTTACATACCAACAGAAATAAAGATAACGCTCAGGGTTAAAACCAGAGTAATATGAGTCCTCATTTCTCCAGAATATAGGAAAAATTGATAAACGCAGAATTTTTAGTGTAGTGTAACTGATAAATATTCTGATGTTTCGCGTATATATATCGTTCTGAAATATTTATCTTTTGCCCCTTCTTAAGTATAAATTGCGTATATGGCTGATTTTCAGGCTTGACGACCTAAAGCACTTTAATTAGTATCACGTAATTTATCGTATAGGAGGTTAACTCTCGCACATGTACAATTATACATGTGCGGGTGATTAACCTTGAGAATCTCAGCGACTTTTATAATGTGTAAAGAATAAATATAAAATCACTCTTTGTTCAATATTTTCTAGTAAATGCTTTCATGTAAGTAAAATTATTAAAATATTGTGTGTTTTTCGACAATAGGTGTTTCTCAGGTATTCGGCGTACATATGGTTAACGTATGGAAACATGCTTAAATAATTTTCTGTAGTTAGGTACATTCTGAAAGAAATCAATATGAATAGATATTCTTTTACATAATTTCTTTAAATTCAAAACTTTTTCATAGCTGTCTTTACAAGCGTTACTTCTTGACATATATTGCATATTCGCAAAATGTCTTTACATATTGCTAGTCATATTTTTAGGTTTATATTTTCCACAAAAAAAGTGTTTTAAGCACAACACCCTTTCAAGCTGTGAGCATTTTACTATCTGTGTTTCATCACAGAATGCACACTTTACTTTTATATTTTTTTAGATGCAAAATCTACAGGATTATGAAAATCTCCTAATTTTGTGTCTGTATAGCCGCTTTGGAACCAAGGGTATTGAAACACATTTTCACACTCTGGAAAGAATAATTAGTTGTGAACAAGGGATTGCAATTTAATAAAATCAAGCCAAAAATAAAGATTCACTATGGAATTGTAAAGCATTTCACCATGAGTAAAACGCCTAACATAATTTTTTTATATCTTGATTTTATACTCATTTAAAGGTTTTGCAAAATATCGGCTACGCGAGTCTGATAAAAACATACTTTTCTTATAAGTTTTAAAAAAAAGACCTTTTATAGTCATGTTTTAAAGAGGACTAATATTTCGAAACCGAATAATTATAACTATATGCGTACTCGAAGACATCTTTTCCTAAAAAAAATTTTTAATCAATGCATATACAATACCAGGCGTAAGTTTTCCAGATTTTTGTTGTGTCACTTGTACATATTTTGGCCTAAACGCCATAAAGATGGCAAAAATAATTTCCTATCAGCAGTTATAATAGGTTGTATTGTGTAACTATGTGTGGTTGACGGTACTGATTGTACAACACATTCTACTTTTGTTTGTTCCTTGTACTGCCAGGGTTTATCCAGAGTGGATTTTCAACTAAAATTCAATCTTATTATTATGGTAGAGATTTCCTACCATGTACCTGACTACCAAAGGCTTAACCTGATCAAAAAATTATGCAGCTTTTGGCTTTAAAACTTTGCAATCTTCTATAGTTTTTTGTACCATAAATTAAGTACTTCTTTCGAAAAATTTCGATCAGCATTTTCAAAATTTAGCTACGTTTAAGAATCTTTAAATACTATGCTATTACACTCGAACTCTTTATGCAGTTTTAAAGCCTGTTGCCGGAGATCTCTATAATGCAAAAAATATTTGATCTCGATTGTATTTCTCAATTTTTGCATTGCATACTTAGAAATGTACAAAAACTTTTCTTTTTTGATTTTCTTTACCCCTAATTAATCAGCCTATCTTCGTAATTAAAGTAAAGAAGATATGAGTTTGAAGATTTTTTGAACATCACCAAGTTTTTTCCTTTTTTTCGTTGTTATTCCAAAAATTTACTGCTTTTCTTTCATGATGAAAATTAATTGCTTTATCTAGCTGTAAACAAACTTCAAAATATGATTCTTTAGACCAGTCCTAACCTTCATCGTTCTCCTTAATCGCTGCTATTTTACAGTAATAAAATGGATCCAAAAAATCTCGTGATATTTCTTCCCACACTTTGATTTAAAAAAAAATGAATATGCTATCTTATAATCTTTTTTTGAATAATTTCTTCAATTGAATTTCCTTTCTAGTTACAGGAGTTTCCATCAAGTTATTGCAACAATTTATCTGAATCTCAATCAAAGCAGATGTCTCTGTCACAGTATGTAATAATTACTCAAGAAGTAAAACATGTATATTCCTCAAAAGTTTTTATTTTTTTCTATTTTTCAAATGGAGTTACTTCAAACTGTTCACGGCAAGCCCTACTTTTGCACTAAAATATTCCCCGCATTCGCGATATAATATTTGGATAGTCTTTTTAATTTTTTATTGAAAGCAGAGTTGATTAGGGGTTTTAGATTTTTGCATACATATTTCTCCACTAAGGGTAGCTCTGCTCCTTTTTTTAGATTGAGTTGTAGTTGTAGGGCAATTGTTTTTACATGACGGAAGGTTTTTTTGGTTTTTTAAACAGCTAGCTTAAAAAGAGCCTTCTAAAACAAGCTATAATTGTGATCCAGAATAGACTTTTCGTCAGAGATTTTGCAGCCTACTGTCTTGTCTCTTAGTTCTTCGAAAAAAAGGGACAAATCGGAGAAACCCCACTAGTGTTTATAGTCTGGAATGTGAAAGTATCACCAGAATTAAGGATCTTTAACTCAGTCCTCTTTAGGTATTCAATTAAAGCTCCTCCTCTTCTGTAGAAATTTTGTACTTCCCCACACCTTATAGAGCGATTTTGCGTCACAGCCCAGCAGCAGATGAATCCTGTTTTCGAGGCAGCGCTAAGCTAGAGTTCCTTAGAATTGCCTGGAAAATACGCGAAAGAGGCATCCACTTCTAGTCTTTCTCCACTTCAGCCTCTGAGTCTCACCTTAATGACGGTGATGTCCCTGTAGCAGAGCTTGGAAAATAAAATCGCATTCATACCCTTGACGGTTATTCATGCCCTTGGTGCTTCTTTGCATGGACCCTTATATATTTAGCCACACTCTTATAATGCATTATTTCTTTGCCTGCAGAACCTGTATTTTTGGATTAAGGCAATGCTTGTCTGCACTACGACCCTATGCCTGGCTGGAACCGCTGAGCCACCGTTGCTGAATTGAAAATTTATCTGTGCTGTTAAGATTCATGTATTAGATATAAATGGACTAATTTAAGACGTCTCTTCTTGTAGGCCGAGCAAAATGAATTCCTTTAGACGATACTGCGATATCTACATCTTATTGTAAGGGGCCTTGGCTGCTATTCGAGAGCCAAGCTGCGTGACCTTTTAAAAAGAGCATCACTGAAGGTTTCCTCATCGGTTATAGTGATGTCTATCACTTCTAGTAGTATGGACACTAAGAAACCGTCCCCTATTGGCGGTGGGTAAAATGAAGGCGCAGGATCTAAGCACTCGTTTCTTTTTATGTTGCTTTAATGGATTATGTTGGTCCTACGAGTTGGTATGAAAATAAAGAATGGCCCTGCAGAGGCTTGCTTGCGAGGAATTTCTGAATTTGACCCGGTTTCCAAAAGTCTCGGTTAAGACAATTCCTTTGTGACTATGCTATGTCCGCCTCGACCAAGGGTGGCACATCCAACTATTTGAGGATTTGATATCCCTGTTTCAATTCAGCTTTTGACAAAGACATCACATCATAACTTAGGAGCGCAATTGACAATGCTACCACGTCTTGACTTAGGAGCATTAGAAGTCGCGTAATGTATATGTCAGTGGGCTTTGCTATTACCACCTAGATGGTTCGCTTCATACCTTTAGACTGTTAAAAATTCAATTTTTTAATCAATATAACACGATAACTCAATAAATAAACATTCCATATCCATAAAAAATCTTGACATAATTTGAATGCGATTTTGTATTGTTTGTAACTCTATAAGAGAAATAAAAAGGCCATATTTCACAAATGGTAAATGGGCTACGTCACCTCTACTATAAAAAATTGGTTCTGTAACAATAAAATGTAATGTTTTTTCTCACTTAGCAGTGATATCATTTCTTTTGAGATTTTCAAATCCATTAAAACATTTCACAAGTCAAGGTAATGACAGATAGACGTATTGACGTGCGATCACAGTTTCTTAAGAATAGCTTCTGTTTCAAATTCTTGTCTTGTCCACGAATCTTAGCTGTAATATTTTTAAAACAACAACAAGTGCTTACTATATAATTAATTTTTATTAACAAGTGCACATTTCGACAATTTTTTCCTAAATAGACTCAATATTTTGCGAAAACAAATCGAAAAGTCACATCTTGGTAGCGGCAACGTTCTGCGTACTTTCCCCACATTTCTGCATAGACCTTCGAAAATTGACGGTCAAACCGTCGACAACTTTGATTTCTGATTGTAAATTTTCTTTTATTGAAGCTTTTTTGGGTTTAACGAACACATTCTCATCACGTGTCTCGTGCTTTGCACTCGATTTAAATTTGTCGAAAATGCGAACTTTTCTTTATCATATTTAACCTTATTATATTAATTGTATATTAAATTACCTTCTGTACTCCGTTCCGGGACTGGTCATTTATATATTGTTAAATAAAGTATAAATTCTAATGACATTTTATTGGATCTCGTATTGTTTAAGAATAATAATCATTTCAATGTTATTTTTTACGATTTAAAGAAAAACTACGCATTATATCAAATAGCAATTAAAAACAAATTTATCAATCGCTTTTTGGTGCACAAATTTTGTGAGTTGATTTTTCGTCGTACCTTGTATCGTTTCTCAAAAAATTTTACTATTTCAATCAATAATGTTAATTTTCACGATTAAAGCAAAAACTATGCATTCTATTATGTAATAATTCACAACAATTGTAGATCTTCTTAGTTGAAAAATTTTTATCGATTTATTTTTTGCGTATCTTGCACAGTTTTGCTGGAAAATAAAATATTTAGTTTCTAAACATTATTTGCGATAGTTAAACCAGAACCGTTAGACAAAAATGGTTAAAAAACGAGCTCGATTCACCTTTTTAGCCCTAAAAAAGTATGCCAAAGCACTTTCCCATTTCATAATTTTTTCAGATTACAGACTATAGACATTCAGGAGACAGACAGAAACATTGATGAAAACACCTTTTTTCTCACTTAAGGTATCTTAAAACGTAAAGATCCGATAAGAACCTCTGATAAAAAATTTAACATAAAACTAAAACCTTCTTATTATTATGAGAATGTACCAAGACTAGTTAAGATTTTGTTTTAAATTAATTCTATTGAGGATTGCTGTTTCCCTAAAACACTGTTAAACAGCCTTTGATTACGTGGTGGGGACATACTGGACTGTCAGTGGCTTCTTTTTCTTGGTACATTGTGGTAATCTCGTCGCTTTACATTTTTATTTTTGAGCCGTGTTTCACTGCTACTTTGATTTATATACATTTCAGCAAGAGCCTTATGAAATTCCGATTTTGCAAAGATGTCACCATCGTATGTTGATAATACAATTCGTCCTTGGGTTCGCATTCGACCATTTAACTTTACAATTGGTTTATTGTCAGGACACGATTATCTTTAAACTTCATATATCTTTTCCGTACTCTTCAGAGAATGAGTCGAACAAATCTTAGTTGTGGTGGAGACCTGAACCTGACATGAAGAGGCGGCTCGGCAAGAGAAGACCTGGACCTGGCAGTAGGACACGTGGTCCTAACATGAACTGTAGACTCAGCAACAGAAAGAGACCTCTCAGGTGACTGAAAGGTCTCTCTTTTTATAAAAAACAATTTAATATTAGTATAAAAAATAACAAATGGACATTCTCAAAAAATCTTCTTGTCGTGATTTTAAAATTTGACGAAAAAAAAAGCTTTCCTAGAAATGAATTTAGCCGAAAATCACTTTAAAGTATGAAACGAACTAAATTGCGAAAATTAATTAATAATTCAACTTTAAAAAAAAAAAAAAAATTCCATCAAGAAGACTTGTGTGGAAATGCTTGTATCAATGGGATAAATAGTGTAGGCTGTAGGCGTATTTTATTACTAAAAATTATACATGTTTTATTTCTTCTAAATCTGCTAAATCCACTTTACTGAATACGAAAAATATAAATAAAAAAAAGTAATTTTTCTGTGTGAAGCTGGATTACTCCTGATTATTTCGGACATCTCTGGGTAACCTTTATATATACAGAATTACTCTAAATTACCAAAAAGGATAACTTTCATGAAATTGTTAAATTTTTGACAAAATAGATTAATTTTCACCGAATATATTAATTTTTGCCAAAAAGGTGAATTTTCAGAGAAGAAGATTAATTTTTAAACAAAAAAGACAAATTTCTGAAAAAATATATAAGTTTCGAACGAACTGAAGTCGCGGCAAAAGTAAAGGCCCCTCACTGCTTTTGAATGCCTCGACTTCGGGCCCCGACTGAGTCGAATTTTCAACGAAATATGATGAATTTTGTGACAAACTGTTGAATTTTGAATAACAAAAAGATACTTTTTAATACAAAATGTAATAGTTAAATTTTCAACCAAAGAGATAAATTTTCAACAAAAATCGTTAATATTCAACTGAATTAGTCAAATGCTTACTTAAAAAATAGAATTATAAGCAAAAATCATTTATTTTTCAATGAAATATTTAACTTTCCTGAAAAATGAAGAATCTATAACCAAATAAAATTACTTTTGAACAAAATTGTTGAATTCTCTACAAATTAGATTAATTTTTGACCGAAAGACATGAATTCTCAGCAAAAACTGTGATAGTTAATGTTTATACAAAAAAAATTTTATTTCATTTAAAAAATATTTTTAAGTCAACATAAAAGATGAATTTTCAACAAAGAGTTGCATGCTGAGTCAAAAAGACGAATTTTTAACAAACTAGTTAACTTTGAACCAAGAAGAATATTCTTCAACTAAATGCTTTAATTGTCTACAAGCTGGTTTATTTATTAACTAAATATTCAGGTTTTTAACTAAAAAAAATAAAAAAATTTACATCAAAAAGTATGCGGTTGAATTAACAACTCAAAAAGACGAATTTTTATCAAAGCAGTTAAGTTGAATACATAAATTGTTGATTTTTTTTTGTAATTGCCTTTCAAGAAAATAGATTCAATTTTTTTACAAAGAAGATTGATTTTTTACCAAATAGTTAAATTTTAACCTAAGTTATAAATTTCAAATAAAGAAGATTAAATTTTTCCCGAAAATACGAATTTTCAAGAAAATGCATAAACTTGAAACTAGAAAAAGATTGAATTAAAGCCAAAAGTAAAGCAGATGAATTTTCGGTTTATAAAATGAATTTTCAAACAAAAAAAATTGTTCAGAACTATTTATATTATTAATGTGAATTACTTTGCACTACGTTAATTACGTAAATAACTTTGAATGACTTGAAGTGCAAATGGTTCCCTGAATTATAGTTAGATTTTCTGGATCACAAGTCGATTACATGGATTACCTGAGTCACTTTGAATTATTCGTATTAAAAGTATATTACTTTTTATTACTTTTAATTATAAATAAATTGCTCCGGTTAAAAAATTAATCACTGCATTGATTCGAATTATCTAATTTACAAGTGGATCAAGCGAAATAACAAGTGGGTTAGGCAGGATTACAAGTAGGTTACTCCAGGTTAAAAGAATATTACTCTAACTACTTTAATAAGACCAGTTTACAAGTTTATTACACTGGTTTACACGAATCAAATCGGATTACCAGTTTGAATAACGTAGCGGTTCATCAAATTACGAGAATTGTTTTCCCCTCCACTAGCGCTCTTTTAAGAAAAAAAATATTTGCATTTTTTTATTTGGTGGTGATTGACTACCGCGAATCATGATTATGGGTGATCTTCTTCTTAGCCTTATTTCTAACTATTTGCCCTACTTTTCTTCCCTTCACTTATCTACGATTTCCCTACTTTTAATACAAAACTTCACCTCACTACTTATAATTTCGCTTTCCTTATTTCCCTTCACTTTCCTGTCTAGCGTTACCACTGAATAACCTTACTTCCTCTTCCCTAATTTCCCTTGTTCTCCCCTTCCCTTATTTGACCTTACTTTCTGTACTGCCCCTCTCACTAATTTCCTTTACACCTTCTCCCTCGATTTTCTCTTGCTCTCCCAACTGGAATTTTTCTGATTTTCAATTTTTTCTACTTGACCTTTCCTTAAGTCTCCTAAATTTCCCTACTTCTTTTTCCCCGCTTCTCTTATTTCTTTTTAATTTCCCTTCTGTTATTTCCCTTTCTTCGAATTCAATGATTTCACCTTACTTTCCCTTTTTAAAAAAACATACGAAGGTCGGTTATTCGACCTAAAATATAAAGGTTTCTGCTCAGAGTTACGAAATTCTAAGAAGCAGAAAAGGGGAAAAATGAGAAGAAGAAAAATAAGAGAAGAGAAGGAAGTTTGCTTCTTTTTATTCACTGAGGAGGATGGTCGGAAAGTTGTATAATAAGTCTGAACGAACGCTGAGAATCTAAAGAACCGTATCGCATTTCAGTCGACGGGAATCAAGGAAAGTCTCGTTAGTCGGTTACTCTTTTCAATCAATTCTATTCCTTTTTTTCCTGAGAAACGAGACAAGCAAGCAAGCAACTTCTACGCGAAGTCTGGCAGCAAAGTAAGCGTTCTTTAATG
The DNA here is from genome assembly GCA_032357855.1 of Amphibolips quercusostensackenii. Taxonomy (NCBI): domain Eukaryota; kingdom Metazoa; phylum Arthropoda; class Insecta; order Hymenoptera; family Cynipidae; genus Amphibolips; species Amphibolips quercusostensackenii. Next base: position 4,239 of record JAUELO010414938.1, on the reverse strand, counting down.
AACTGTAAGCGCATTTGTCTTGATCTTTCGTACGGACACACAGGGTGTGTCTTCGAATTTCGAGCAACAGTCGGAATAGAAATGTTTCCAATAGAACCTCTGAGTGGAATACCCTTATAGTTGTTTCACTTTTTTTCAATTGGTCCGAGCACGTAACGCATTTACCCGAGCAAACAGGGAACCTGTTGCTTACTGAAAATACTCGAATAATAAATTATCAGATCTGCAGGCGCTTTCGCAATTCGGTTCTAATTGCCTTAAAACTAATGCTTTCTCCCTTTTGATTTGTTTCTATCTTTAAAGAGTTGCCTTGTGTTTACAAATTTTGGCTGGACGCTTTTTCAGCTGTTTTGATAATTTTTTTTATCATGAAGAAGATCAGAGCGTCTACCAGAAAAAGGATTTTTCATTTACAGTCATTTCCAGTTTTTATATTAGCCAATTTCTTTTTTATTTTCTTTGTCTAGGAATCGTATTCCTTTCTGAAATTACTATGTCTTAACTTATAACTTTAAAATTTTCCAAAATTTTCCTGTTCCACGATACAATTACAATTTCTTCTGAAAGTTTTCTGTTTCAAATCAGAATTATAATTCTTTTGAAAAATTCCCCGTTCCTAATTCAAATTGTGATTCTTTTCGAAAATTCTCTGTTCCAAGTCACAATTACAATTCTTTGGAAAAATTTTTTCTTCCAAATCAGAATTATAATTTGTCTCAAAAATTTCCTTAAGATTCTTAAGATTCTTTTTAATTTTTTTTTTCCAGATTTCAATTATTTTTTTAAATCCCCTGCACCAACTCAAAATTATAATTCCATTCAAAAATTTGCTGAAATAGGTCAGAATCATAATTCCTTAAAAAAAATTCGTCGTTCCAAATCGAAATTATCATTGCTTTTGTAATTTCTTTCAAGCAACTCAAAATTATTGTTCCTTTTAAAAAATTTCTGGTTGTCAAACAGAATAATAATTCTTTTAGAAAACCTCCCTCTCAATCTTAGATTATAATTTTTAAAGAAATTACTAAAGTCAACTTCAAAGTACAATTTTGTTTAAAAATTCCCTGTTCCAAATCAGAATCACAAATCGTTTAGCAAATTTTTTGTTTCTAGTCAGATTAATGATTATATTAGAAAATTTCTTGTTACTAGATCTAAAATAAGATGTTTTTTTAATTCTGTAATACAATTAAAAATAACATATTGAAATCATTCTTTTCAAAACTTTCCGGTTACAAATCGGAATCATAATTCTTTTATAAAATTTCCCGCTTCAAGTTATAAGTAGAACTATTTTTGAAATTTTTTTAAAACAACTAAAAAATATTATTTTTGTCAAAAGTTCTCAGCTATAAACTAGAATCATGTTTTTTTTAAACAAATTTGTACGTTTTGAGTCAGAATTATAATTCTCGAAAAATTCTTTTAAGCAACTTGAAAGTATCATTCTTTTCATAAATTACCTGTGACAGGTCAGAATATTAATCATAATTTATCTTGAAAATTCCATAAGCAGAATAAAAGGTATCATTTTTTTTTAATTTCTTATTTTAAATCAGAATCATAATTAGCTTAGAAAATTTTTTTTTTCAAGTAAAAGTTATAATTCTCTTCTAGAATTCTTTTTTTCAGGTCTGCATTATTTTGTATTAGCAAAAATTCACCGTACTGAGTCAAAACTACGATTCTTTTGAACATTTTTTTCCAGATTTAAATAATTATTTTTTATCAAAAATTCACAGTTTAAAGTCAAAATTATAATTATTCTGCAGGATTCCTGGTGCCTGATCTTGATAATAATTTTTTTAATTCTGTTCTGTAATTCAGGATTACATACAATTAGTTAAGGGTATTTCTGGTTTAAATTCATATTAAAATTTTTTTTTGAAAATCTACTTATCCAGGTCAGAATTATATTAAAATATACTTATTTTTTTAATCAAAGTAATAATTACAATATTTTCTCAAGTGCGCTGAAAAAAGTCAAAACCATAATATGATTCAAAAAATTCCTTGTCTCAAATAAGAATTATGATTCTTTTTGAAAATACCCTGTTGCAATAAAAAATTGTCATTCTTTCGTAAAATTTACTGTTCCAAATCAGGATTATAATTCCTTTCGAAATTTCCCGCTGCCAAGTTAGAATTATTAGTTTTTTCGAAAATTCATTGTTTCAGATCTGAATAATATTTCGTTTTAAAAATTCTCAGATCCAATTCAAAATTAAATATAAGTGTTTTATAAAATTTCTCTATTCCAAGTACGAATGATACTTAATTATATTTCTTCTTCAAATACAAGAATTTAAAATTATCTCCTCAAATATAAAATTAGAGATATCACTTCTAACATCCTTTGCTTTACACCATAATTACAGTTTTTATAATTTTTTTAAACGTTAATCTTTTTTTTCAAGTAAAAAAAAAATATATTCAGTTTTAGATGGATTCTAATTGGAGAGCTAAGGTTTAAATCAGATTTTAAGATTTTAAAGACTCTAAACACTTCAAAATAAAAAATGAAATACAGATAGCATCACTTATATCATTGTCATAACTGACAATAAAGCCTTTCTTATTGTTCGTTTGGTGACTTAACAGACTAAAAGTCATAAAACATCAAAAAACATTTATTATTCAGTTAAATAAAATCAAATAAAAATTTTTAACCACTGACTCAAACTCTCGGTAATTTATAGGTGAACAAAATTCCCGGCCTTTTCCCGGTTTTCAGACTGGTCAGACACTCTACAAACCTTTTTTTTCAAACTGTCCTAAAAGTTATTTTTTTAAAGAAAACGTATATTTTGAATTTGAAAATCAACCCGAAAAACAATCGTGAACATTCTTACTTTCTATCTATTTCAATAATGCTTTATATGAAAAGAGGTAACCTCCATCTTGCGTAAGATTGTGGGATAGTAGGAATCGACTACATGGTTGTAGTAATTTAGTGTAATATGAATCGAGTACAATGTTTCTACTCCTATTACTGGAGTATAGTTTTAACTTCAAAATAGCATAATTTTCTAAGTTCGCGGCGCCACCTTTTGTGTTGTGAACAGTTAAATTAATAATTGACTAAGTATTTTTTTCACAATAATAAATTAGATAAAGATTGAATTGTAATTTTTTTAATGAAGAACATAAATTTATTATTCACTTTAAGGTTATGCAATTGGATATTGTCTATGATTTGTGAAATAAAAGATTATTTATGTTAACAATTCCTCTATTACAATTATATAATTTTCGTAAATTTTCGTCATGATTGGAATTAAGTATCAGGATTCTGCTTTGAAAATTATATTTACATATATTTTACTTTTTAATAAAATTAGTTTAAAAGGTTATTATTAATTTGAATTTTCAGAAATACAAAGTAAAAAATTATTTGAATGTTTTAATGATGTTAACTATTTACCGCTTTTTCTGTTGTAAAATGATTAGTTCATATGTACATGTATTTTAATTATTTCTGGAATTATTTTTAGAGACTATTAATAAATTAAATGTATCTAAATGCAATTTCAAATAAATAAAAGTATATAATCTAAAAATTATTTGTATATTTCAGTAAAAATAATTTTTAATGCTTTTTATGCTGAACGTAAATCAAATATTCACCTCAAGATTCTGTAATTGAATATTGGCTATTATTTGTATAATAAATGTTTAATTTTTATTATAAAAACCCTTTATTATAATCATATAATTTGTTTAATGTTTGTGATATTTTAAGGTTATGTAATTGAATATTGGACATAATTTATATAATGAAAATGTTTTCATATTTTAAATACCCCTATTCCAGTTACGTAATTTTTCAAATGTTTCTGATGTTGTGAAATAAGTGAATTAATTTTTCAAAATTATATGTACATATCTTTTTTTTCTCGAATTAGTTGAGAAGGTTATTTATAATTCAAATTTTTGAAAAACTAATAGGTAAAACTTATTTAAATGCTTTAATGGAGATAAATATTTGATGCTATTTTTGTTCTGAACTGATTATTGAATTATTATCTGGATTTTTTTTTCACAATATTGATTTGCACAAAAATTAAGTTTTAGTTGTTTTCTATTGAGTAACATATCTTCATTATATACTTTAAGGTTATGCAATTGAATATTTCATTAAAATTATATAATTTTTTTAATGTTTGCGATGTTGTAAAATGATTATCTAAATTCAATTTTCAAACTTCTATAGACATATGTTTAATTCTTTCTGGAATT